>CABFPE010000057.1:409288-423731 GCA_900660155.1 Hofstenia miamia | reverse complement strand
CCTGGGGACATATTTTTGCCATGCTGGTCTTCTGGCCGACCAGCCGCTCTAGACGTGACTGTAATTAGTTCACTGCAGCCTTCGATTGTTTCTCTTGCGGGTACTAATGCTGTTCATGCTCTGGAAGTTTCAGACAACCGAAAGCTTACTAAATACGCAGAATAATGTTCAGCAGCTGGTATATCCTTCATACCACTATCAGTGGAAGCTCTAGGATGATGGTCACCAATTGCTATCAAAGTATTCTCCAAGATGTCTTTTATGTCTTCTGCCAGAAGTGCCTTTTGAGATCTAAATACGATTTCTATTATCAAGATATGGTGATTAGGGTTCAAGCAATTCATGTCTAATCTGACATCTGGAACACAAACTCATTAAATAGTGTTATCCTCAGCATCTCAAACATTGTACAAGTTTTTCAGAATCGATCACCAAAAAATAATCACTGTAATTTTAATTTTATATGTATTGATTTTCGTTCTTTTAAAAAAACAATTTTAAATTTGTGATCCTTAAATATTCTATTTTGTAAAATATCATAGACCGTCATATAATTTTATACTTCCTCCGCCCCAAAATAAGTGAGCAATCCCACTGTTTAAAAAATTCCAAAATAAGTGAGCGAATATATAAATGCATGCAAAATTAACATTATCGAGTGATTTTTGCAACTAATTTCTGGTGTACAAGTATAACAAACAACACTTGCACCATATCCTTCACTTCCATCAACGTGTCAGCAAATACTATGAACAATTTTCTTTTTCCTCGGTAGCTCCTTTTCCGAAACGACCATTTTTGTGACATAAAAAGTAAAATAGCCTGTCGAGTTTCGTTTGTTGTATTGGGTTTACATCCTTTTAAGCAATATCTTGAGCTTCCTCAGTGTCCATTTCAAAAAAATTAAAGCGTCAGCGAGTGAATGTACAAAGACACTTGAATATGCTGCTATTTGTTTATGGCGGTAAAACGACTTGACTTGAGAACACTACGTACGTAAATCTATTTTTATCCAATCTATCGTCTTAACAATGTGTAGTCAATAATCCAATTCAAGAATCAAATTCGTTCTTATTTTGGAACGGAGAAAGTATGTAAAACAAGTAAAAAATTACTTATTCGAAAGAATATATTTTTTATGCATATGGAGATAAGTGTTTATTTGGCAAATTTTAGTTTTTCGAAGATTTTTGCAAAAGGCGAGATGATTGAAATAGGCAGGTAATTTCAACATCTTAACGGGTCATCTCTTATACATGGGAATAACATTAGCTAGTTTTAAAATTGATGGAAAGTTATTTAGTTTTAGGCAGTGATTTATGATTTGGCATAAAGGACTACTAATGAATTTGCGCAAACTTTAATACACCATGCCGGTATTTCAGAAGGTCCGGTTTATTTATTGCTTGAAGGACTTCGTATCGAGTCACAAATCGGAATGAAAATATAAATATACTGGCAGTAAATGGAATAGTTCTGGTAAGTTTTATCAATATTTTAAAATATGGTGTAGACTGACTAGTCAGTTTCTATAATATTCCACAGTAATTTTAGCTAAACTATATACTCTATATATATATATATATATATATATATATATATATATATATATATATATATATATATATATATATAGATATATAGACGTATAATTTCATTTTGTATCTGAATAATTTTTATTTCCGTATATTTTTGAATTGTGACCTTAATTAAAGCCATTTATCTCTTGTTTGACAAGAAATAATTTCTGTAAAATAGACGTCATTTAAATTAAATTACAGTAAATTTTAAAAATCTGGATATCAAGGAAACAAATTGCAAAACTGAATGTACTGAAAGTGCTATGCTTTTCGTTTCGTTTTTTACTTGTGTAAGTTAATATCCGATTGAATTTGTTATCGTTGTTTAACATTTTCACATTATTAGCTCTTTATGCTCCAATTAATTTTCGAAATTCTATGAAAAACGGATATAAAGCAAAGTATCACTTTGTTTACTTTAACAACTTATGAAATTCAGTTACTAAGAAACTATTATATTTCAAGAATTGATGTCGAAGCAATATACCATTTTCTGAGGTATAGATTATTGGAAAAGAATTGAAGGCGCCCATTTCATGTTAAATATTTTTAATAAGTTAATGCACACATGTAATCAGATATTTTGAGCAGGGTATTGGATATACAACGAGCCCAAATCCCGCGTTTTTAAGCAAAGCGAATTTATAGTACTACTTGGGAATTTGATCATGTAGATTTTTCTAATTTTTTCATTCAAAATGCTTTTCCAATGATCATATTTCAGAATTGTTTCTTAAATAATAGGAAGGGCTATGTAAAAAATTCTGAGAGCGCAATTTTTTTTAAAATATCGAGCTGAAACAAGCCTTAATTTAAAAATTTTATTTGCCAAGTCGAGCCGAGCTTAGAAATTTCGGCTTGCTAACAAGTCTGATACATATGATTACTTGCATATTTACTAAATCCATTCAAAGAATTCAGAAATGTTTTTTTTGAAATATTAGTTTGTTAGCTTTCTTGGAAAACCATACGCTTTTTTCTTGTGATTTCGATATTGAAAATATAAAATTAATGTTGTCAGCATATCATAATTCAAACCTATAACACAAAAAATGTGCTGTAAAAATATTAGTTAACTAAGGTTTTTAATTGATATTGTACTAATTGTACTTGAAAATCACACCCATTGAAGCTTTGCGTTTCAAAAATTGGGTCACCAAACCGTTTAGTCATAATAATAATATTAACACAGCTATTGAAGCGGCCAATAAATTTATCAAATTGATCTTCATTAAGTAGTGGTACTGTGCGGTACCATTAATATTTCTCGTAGATAAGATACATATTGTTGTACCAGTGGAATGTCTTTTATTCATGCTTAGACCTAAATACTTGAATTTTGTTAAAGAACAAATCATTGGCTTTCTAGGATATTTTACTAACAGGCGAACATTAACTTTTTTCATGGGTCAATTCAAATAGTCGTCCTCATATGTTTTTATGTGTAGTTTAAACCAGAAACAAATATTATTTGTATTACACCATAGTCTGTTATACTTAGCCTACTTAGTAGGCCATCAATGCATTAAGATATATTCAATAATAAATGGATATTTCAGTTATATTGAATGTTAGGGTAGAAGGATCAATGTCCTCTTTTTTTAAACTGTTTTGCGAAGCATCAGTAAAGGGTATAATTTAATCTACAATCCCAGGCTTTCTAAGCGATATAAAGTGAATCACCTTTGGCTTATTGGAATCATATCAAAATATGTCCATGT
The DNA here is from genome assembly GCA_900660155.1 of Hofstenia miamia. Classification (NCBI taxonomy): domain Eukaryota; kingdom Metazoa; phylum Xenacoelomorpha; order Acoela; family Hofsteniidae; genus Hofstenia; species Hofstenia miamia. The sequence goes on along the minus strand of CABFPE010000057.1, from coordinate 420,430 downwards.
GATTCCCAAATGTCCTTGAAATTATGAAATCCGATCCAATCCAAATCAGAATTATATTCAGCCAGATTTAAAAATATTCGAAATATATGTTTATATATAAGTATTTGTCAACACATATATTAACGGAATTTGATGTGTTGAAGAAATTCTATTTTTTTTCAAAATCGAATCCGATGTTAACTATGAACTTTTAACAATTTGACCCTCGGTTGTCAGAGCCAAACTCAAAATATTATAACAATTAATTTAAGAATTAAGCTATTTTTTGATTTCCAGTGAATATTATTGAGATTTTTTTCTCAAAATACAAAATTCATTTACAAAATTATATACATGTATTATTGTAATTAAGTTATAAAATTGAAGCGAAGATTATGGTATATTCCACAAGGGAATTCATTTTTAATTAAGCAATTTCTGCAATGTAATGCGTCAATCGACATACGCAAAGAAATTTAGCATATAAATATTAAATTAGTGATAACCACAAAGATTTAACGCTATTTTCTGTAGGGAAGCGCATTAACATCACATAGTAGCAGTTAACAAAGGACAACCACCTGATCTGCGAAAAGTTTCTTAGTAACATGAATTTCTGTCGATTGTTCTTTGTTCTTACGTTTACTTTGATAAAATGTTTAAGAAATGCAACGACTTGATTGCAAATGACTTTTAACAAGCTAGTTATTTAATAAGATAACTTTAATAACTCTATGAATATTATCTCATTAATATCGCTTAGAATTTTCTGAAAATTGACTTATATGTATATGTAAGTGACAAAAGATTTAATAATTTATAAAGCATTTCAACTTCTTGTTCTAAAGCATTGTATGAATGTCTAGAATATAATTATAAACTCTTTAGTTATGTATTTTATAATAAACACACAAATATTTGTAAGAAATTGTTTTCATATTGCTTTTAAAAGCACGTTTGATAACTTCTTTGAATCCAGATATATTAGTGCTTTTCAGAATCTTAGACTTTTATATAAAAACATTAGTACTTGTGCATGCGCAATAAATGGCATATTACGTTTCTTCACATAATAATTTTACATTTTCAGTAAACTACTTTATCATATGCTATGTTTGCAGACTTTCCAACCTATTTCCATCCATAGTCGGTATTTCGAACGAAAGTTTAGGAATTTCCAACATGAAACAAAAAAAATTATTTAAATTATGATATTCAATCAAATACTATTTTATAATCTAGTCAAAATTATTATTCTTACCAAAATCTTTTTTCAATGTATATTAATAGTTAATTTAATGTATAGATGAATGATAAGGAACCGACATATTGCTGTATAATTTAATGTAAATTGGCATATTGGGGGTGGACAGATGGATACACAAATTCAGTCCTTTTCCTTTAGGAAAGAAAACCGTCGGATTGGAAATAAAGCTGTCTATAGCGTACTATACTAATATAATCCTAATAATATTATTTGAATGCTAGTCATATCAATTAAACAGTGGCGGATTTAAAGGGGGGCTATGGGACTGAAGTCCCCCCATGAGGAGCAAAACGAAGCTTAATTTTTGCAACCTTGATAAAAATTCTAAATTAGTGCCAAATGTTTGTATTTCATTTGCAAAACGATCCAAGGGTTTGGCAAATAATTGTAAAATAATTGGCAAATTTTTAAAATCCTTGCAAGTTTCCCTAAAATTTAACAAACCTTGCAAATATTTGTCCGACTTTTAAACTTTTTTTCAAAGAATTTTAAACATTCTTAAGAATATATCATACATATTCCAATATTAAGGCTTTCATCTACAATCAATGAAACTGGCCCTTTGTATGAATTAAAAAACTGTACACTGGATCAATTTAAACTGCTAAGTATATTTCAGATGTTCTGTAATCCCAATTTACTTGTTAGAGTCCCTGTAGTATCAGCAAGAATCAATCACACTACACATCTACAGCAATCAAACAACCAAACATAATGGCGTGAGCTGCCTTAGTCATCTTTCATCTTTATTGCTAAAACGAGCAATTACAAGTACATCAGCATTCTGAATGAAAACTCAGCATTTTTTAAAAAACTATAAATTTTTAGTTCAGATACTGAGAACTGGTATATCTAGAAGAGGGAGGCTTCTGAAATCCCTCCCAATCTGTTAATTTTTTCTTCAACATATTAAATTCGCTATATCACATATTTCAAATGATGTTCAAAATGTATTCATTATGCTATTGACTTTTATAAAAGTTTAAAATTTTAGCATTTTTTGTAACAAATTTTTAAGAATTTCTGAAATTTTGAACTCTGTTTTGCATTAATTGTTCAGATTTTGTTGTACAAAAAAAATAATTCCATATTTCATATACAAATGTAGTAATATTAGAGATTCATCATTTCTTTCATCTTAATGTTATTTTACATGGTAGAAGTTACGATCCAAAACTTACAAAATTGCAACTTCATTCCTACATGAAACTTTTATAATCAGCTAAGATCATTCAATTCTCAAATTACTGATTTGCTAAGAATTGCGAGTTTCAAAATTATTGATAGACTTCTTTTTGTATACTCCAGAAATTTGAAATTGTAATTACTATGTTACAGAAAAAATAAATGAAGATTGACCAACCACCTATGCAAATTAAAAGTAACTCAGTAAAGATAACAGTCTATTTGGAAATGTTTCTTTTTCTTGAAAGATTTCAAAAAACTAATGAGTCATGAGGAAATTATTCGCAATTACTCGTCCTGATACCAGACCCACAAGACATGGGATAGGATCAGTATGAAACCAGAACTAAATTTTCACATTTATTACTGATATCTATATTTAGTCGTATTTTTCTGGGAAGTCTTAATTATTTCAGAAAAAGATGATTAATTAAAAAATTGTTTATTTCGAAAACTGCGATAGTGGTCTGTTCTACTAGAACATTAGAAATAAATTTTATATTCTTTTGATATAATTTAATAAATTTATGAGGATTCAAAACTTAATCAAATTTAGAATAACACACAGGGTAGTGAAAAATTAAGTATCTAAGTAGCCTCAGAAACAACCATCAAAAACCTCTACATCAATTCATACAAGTACCAATTGAACCTACTGAACATGTTTCAAAAAGTGAATTTATATATTTACGAGGAAAAAGCATTGTATAGATTTACTTTATTCTCGCTTTCAGTATCCGCATTTCTTTTATCCTAAAGACGTGTGTTGTCGGCATTCGAGATATCTCATCCAAAATTGGGATCTCCCCACAGAATAGGGAGAATCGGAAGTCTGTGTTTATGCTTGGATATCAAGCCCATGTAAATAGTATATATATATATATATATATATATATATATATATATATATATATATATATATATATATATATATATGGTATATCATAAAATACTTTAAATTCCGCTACGACGTATATATGCATATAAATATTGTTGTTAATAGTGATATAATGTAAGCATTGCTCAACACAAAATTTGGAATTGAATGTTCTGTTGATGGAACGGCTCAATAATTCTATTTAAATGATTGCAATTCCACAATTTAAATGTAGAAGGTTGGTTTTTGCGAGTGATCAATTAAATAAATCTCCATAAAGTCGCCTAGAGGCATGTCATCGGTTAGTTTATTAATTACGTACTGATATTTGGAGCATTAACATGTGCAAATATTGGGACTAACTCTTAAATTTTAGCAGTTGACATTATTGTTCATGTGGAAACTATTTTGCACACATGGAATATTTGAGAGTTGCGATTGACACTATTGAAAACGAGCATTCGTATTTGTTTATTGTTTTTTCCAGAAAAGTGTAATTCTGATTAAAATATATTTGAGTATCAGTTTAATTATTGAATTTTACATATTGAAATCATAATTATAGCGATTGTATACAGTACATGCGTTTGTGAGGATGCAATGAGTCAATCGAAGACTAGTCGTTGGGGGTAGGTACTTTTAGAGACGCATAATGATCCACACTTGGGTATGTTTGGGTTTAGGTAGATGAAGTGTTATGGGGTAGGGTGGGTTGTAGATGAAATTTCGCAGATTCATTTCATTGGGATTTGTGGGGTTAGTTCTTTGACTCTGAGCTTCATTGTAAAGTTAATTAACAATTAGAGGGAGTTGATAAAAGGTGTTTTGTTACTTTCTATCATCAAAGCAGAAAACGACGTAGAATCCATATTTCATATTATTGTCAAGTGACGTTCGCATCAACAGTGACAGAGTTATTGTTCTTATTATCATTACTGCTCTATTAAGAAATACTCAGAAATGCCTCCATAGCATTGGTGGGTTAATATCATCAAGAAAATAAAAAAGTTGCTTAGCTATGCTTCCGCGATTTTTTCAAATACCTAAAAATTGCTACGTGCTGATTAAAAGTGATTTTTGCCATTCACGTTGTCTGAAAGCAATGAAAATGAATAGCATTTTTGATTGTGAAATTAATAATTTCAAATATATTTTCACTAATATTGTATTGAGCAGTCCCATATATCTTAAATATTCAAATTTAATTCAATAGATATTCATCGAGATTTCAACTATTCATCAAGTTTGTGATAACTAAGATTAGTGTATCTGAATTCAGTTTATTCAAATTTAAGAAAAAAATTCATATATATATATATGGTATATATGTTCAGAACTTAAGAAATAGCTAGGCTGCGTTTTTGGGATGAAATATATTGAAATTTCATTCTTTAACTTAAAATAATGCTTTTTGAAAATGAAGTACAATTTGAAAACAATGGTCGCAATTCCATCAGAAAAACCTAGTTTCTAAGAAGTCATTTAATGTATGTGCGGCATCACGCACTACTAATCAGTAGTCCGTAGTGACTAGTGCCTCAGTTGTATATTAGTTGTACACTAGTATGAAGATAATGGATACTTTGTTTCACTAGATGTAAACTATGTTTTGCAATCTGTCTACTACATAGTAGAGCGAAAGATTTTTAAATGGTTATGTTTCAATGCAACCTTATCCATTTTCTAAAATCTTGAATAAAAATACAGAATTGTTTGATTTTAGATATTGTGGCCAAAATATGGTTATTGTTTTGTGTAAACTGAAGTCACATTAGCAGTTCTGACAAATTGTAAATAATTGCTTACATTGTTTTTTAATGCTTTCATTGTAACTGCCAGAGTGTTGTCCACAATACACGATGCACGATAAAATACACGAGAATTTGGCTTTAAGCACCGTAAACATCAACGAAATTCTTGTAAAAATTAAATTGATTTATATTTCTGTCAATACCTGCATATCGAGCTCCGTTGAACGTTTGTTTTCAGTACATGGTTTCAGATCTACCAGCATGTGGAAATCTTATAAAAAATTGGTAGAAATACCTTATACACGGCTCTAGACGTCTATTAAAATTTCTTGTAGTTTGTTATATATAACATTCCAAATTACAAAATTAAAATATGTTTTTTTATTTGATATAGATTAAGAAAAGTACACGAATATCTACACGATAAAATATTTCGTAATATATTAATAAGAACTATTCGAAAACTTCAATACACCGCAATACACTGGTATATTCCACAATTGTTGAAATGCAAGATTTTTGGGAAAAAGTTGCTTATTGATGAATAAGTAGGTAAACTGATGTTTTCATGAAACTCAAGGTTTCCAACTTTAACTATTTATTAAATTTTGAAACTATTTCTTAAAAAATGATTTTTCAAGAATCTATCAAGCTTATTGTAGACATGATGTGATCATTTGACAGATTTTATAGATTTTCTTATAGGTTCAACAATGTACATTTAGGTATTCGCTATTTTTCCAGTTGTCCAGATGAGAAGTACATCCCTCGCTTCCTAGTGTTTGGTGGAAGCACCTTCCTTTTGATTACCGTGATATTTCTTTTGTTGGTAAGAGAATTTTATTAAATTACTGTCTCCTGTTCTATAAATTTCGCAATAAGATCCCAGTAAGTGCTTTAAGCATCGTTCGGAATTGTCGTCTGGCATTTGAATTAATGGTTGAATTGTCAGCAATACATCCTCTTAAACCGGAATTTTATTAATTATTCCAAGTGTGATAATAATTATTTCCAGTTTTTATAGTTTACAGTTAATATGGATTATAGGTGTTATTGCGCTATATTTTTACTTAGAAATAATTCAGTCAAAACCCAACTCATTTCCCTTACTTTATAAGGTGAAACTGGGTGCAAATTACATTGAAATGTGCAATTAACTCTCGGCTGTCTTCCATTTCGAGACATTTTGTCTCAATATACCAGGATTTTCGTAGGATAAATATTATATCCCATATCAATTCCATCCCATGATTGATTTTTATCCTTATATAATGCACAAAACCATTTGCTCATATTGAACTTGATTGCTCCACTTCTCTACATTTTGCCTGATGTTAGAGCACATTTCACTGCGAAACGGGATTTTCATAAACCAAAAATTCAAATTCCCACCCTTTCAAAACCATTTCATCCGATTGCACCTCCTCACTAAATCGAGTGAGTGGTAATTTTCAATCTTGTAATCGTCAAACTTTGATGTAAATTCAATCAATGTAATGGTATTTTAAGAAAAATTGAGTTGTAATATTTTCAAGACAACGGAATACGTGTATGCAAGAATTTTAGCATAAAACTAAATTTCTTGCCCTGAATTCGATTTTTTCACTATAATCTTAATAGGATGCATATTTATAGAGATAGTTCTTAGGGTGTCCCTCAACAGAGTTGTAGGATGAAAACTAAAATTCTGATTCAAAAATTACATGAAAATCTGAATTCGCGATGCCAAAATTGAGCCTGGGACTAAAATTCAAAGTTATTGTATTAATCATAGCAGAAATAAGTAGTGAAGATGAGTGTTGCAATACTTATGACCGGCCCTATATATAGTATTCAAATTTTTGATACTAATTAAATTTCTAGTTTTTAGAAAAATATTTTTGCAAATTTTTGAGTAATTTGTGGATATTTGCCAATTTGAAAGTCGAAAGTTCTACTCACAACAAATCTCGAAAACGACTTTGATAAATGCATAATTGAGGACTGCAGAATAATTTTGACAGCATCATATGAAACGTGGCACTCACTTTAGTAAGATATGGATCAGTATACAACGGAATTATTTTGAAATATAGCATGAGCAAAACTATTGATAGGTTTGAGAAGGCTTGAGGCACAAGATAATTATGATACTTTTTTAGATTGAATCTAGCCTGTCAGTGTCAGGGTCGAAGCGGGATATAATTTGCTAAAAATTTGAGTTCAGAACTGTTCTTCGCATGACTCATCAATACAGATAAAGGCGTTGTAAGACCAATGTAACTGTGGACAAGTGTAAAGCCTAGCTTGTTCTCAGGATATACTATACCAATAATTTCAATCAGGGACTACTTGATAATAGGGCCCAGCGGTATGAAATGTTTGAAAGTCGGTTCGGTTCGGTTCTGTATTACCCAAAATACCACGGTATCGGTTCGGTATCGGTATAACTATGAAAAATAAATAGTATATTTGGCATATATATATATATAACATTAAGATCAAAATAATAGCGGCAGGCATTTGCTATCTAGAACATTTTAAGAGAATAATAAATGCATTAGTAATAAGTACCGTAAATCCTTTTCTATAGGCCGCACCTAGAAACCTAAAATTTTGTTTAAGAGTTCATGATTCGGCTAATGCAAGCAGTCTAAAAATTATATTTCAAATTTCTTACTACGTTCAGAGCTAGGTATATCTCAGAATGGCAAAATGCTGAAAAAAAAGTTATTCAACAATAAAAAAATGTCTAGCACAGTTGACTAGATTAAATTAAATTTGTTAATTGAATGAGAAAACGATTTTGGGAAAGACAAAATTTGTTTGGCATAGCAGATGCGGTTATACACGCCACACACCTTTAACTCAAAAACAACTTTTAAAGATTGGAGTGCGGCTTATACATGGTGGAGGCTTTGTTTATCTAAAAATTCCATTTTTACATATTCTATTTACCTCAAAATTTCAAATTATTCGGGTCTAAGTTTTTTGAAGTATTTATTTCAGCACTACGGAGTTAAAAGTAATGACAAAATATAAAAATTCATTTTCTTGCAGTTGTAGCAGTAGCATACCATGGTTATATCCATTATATGACATTTTCGGAGTTCCTATGTAAAACGAAATCGTTTTGTAAATTTTGTGTTTATTGTCTTATGATAGACATAATAATTAAAAACACGCATGCATTTTATTGAACACTAGTCTCTGAAAAATAAAATAGAATTCTTAGCTGATCCATAGAACCAAGTATCTCCCCTATTGTTACTTTTTTGAAGATTTTTATCCAAGCTTGTTAAGAAATATTGAAAGCCTTTTGCATGGACTCACGCAATCATAACGATTTTTGCTAAAACTTATTGTTGTGTCTGAAGAACATGCAAATATGTATTTTTTCAATGAGAAATTGAAATTCTTTCCATACCTAGAGTTCACATAATGCCCTTTTGAACAACAACGACCCTGAAATATTTTGTGAAGAAGAACTGACAGTGAGTCACGCCCAGCCGCGCCGTTCGCAAAGTTAGTCGCACAAAGTTAAGTAGAAAAAGAAAGGGGAGAGAATTCTCTATCATGTGGTGTCTTCGGATTTTAAATATCTTCATTAGTTTTTAAGCTAGAAGAAACACTCCAAGTCTTAATGCTGCAAATTTTGACCAGCTGGCTTTCATACAATACAGATACTTCTAAGTAAATACGGTTCAATTTTTTAGGCAAGATTCCGCGGTATCGGTATTTTTCGGTACTGTCAAAATACCGCGGTATCAGTTTTGGTATCGGTATACCACCGGGCCCTACTTGATAATTCCACAAAGTAAGTACAATAACCATGTAGTTGATATTACATTAACATATATTTGCACAGATTAATTAATACTGAAAAATCCATACATATCTATTTAATAAAGATTCCCAAAGAAAAATACATGTTATAAAGTTCACCTAAAAAGCATCAGATGGCGAGATTGCATATCCACCTTGGTCCTACATCAGAAAAAATAAAGGCGCGCATCACTACGCAAATGCATATGTCTACAGGAAACTATTCAAAATGTTCGTCTCTCACAAAAAAAACTAGTAAGACTTTTGTCCAACTTGCACGAAGTTTATCGCAAGAAACTTATATCAATAGCATGAGACAATCTACTTCTTCAAGAAGTTTCCCACCTTATCCGAGGAGATGGAAATTCCCATTCACCAAGAGAGGTCGCATGTCCAATGAGAAGGCTGTAATATACTTTTCCAACAGGAAATAGTTATTATTAAAATGCTTATATTTAGTTTATCATTAAGCCAAATTATTCTGCATATCCAGTATTGGTCAACTATTGCCGAAAACTCCTCAATCTAGTCTTCACAATTTGGTTTATTGTCGGTAAATATTTTAATAAATACTAAATTTTAATTAAATTTTAAATTATCGAAAAAATAAACCAGTGTATAGTAAAAGTGCAAATGGCCATTGAATTTCATTATAATTACGATCAAGGAAACATTTAAACATAGGGTAAATCTTCCAACCGTACCAGAGAATCAAATTTCACAATCGTTATATGTTAATTTTTTCAACAGTTTACTTATAATTAATGCTTTTCAAAAAATCTTAATGAAAATCCATATAATGTGGAATGAAGGAGCAACGTACCCGTCCGTACCCGATAATAATTTTGTGTACCCATCCGTACGCGCGGGTATGGGTGGGTAAAATCTGGTACCCGTGGGTAGCACTCGTATGTGCACATCACAAATAATCTATATATATATATATATATATCCAGGGCTAATTAGATTTGTTAGGCATGTCTTCCACAAAATAAAAAGTGTCTAGTTAGCTCAAATTTTACAAGTAATTTTAAAAAAATAATTTTTGCTCAGATTGATTTACATTTTTTTTGTGTTTGCATTATTATGTAAGTAGAAATACCAGATTTGTTTCCCTTACTGAATGGTGGCTAGTGCTTAATATTAGCGGAGTTGTAACCGGGTCAAAAAATGTAAAAATTGTAAACTAGATGAGTAAATGACTTGACTTGACTCGTTTATTTTTGAAGCATAAAAACAGGAATAAATTGAATTTTCATACATAATAAAAAAGTTCAAAACTATTGCAATTCAGACAACGGTTTGACTCGGTTTGCCTGCTCTTAACAACCAGGCCTAACTACTGAAATAACAATATGCAGAAGTGAGGGTAACATTACAAATTACTAAATTTGAGTTTTTGATAATGTATTATAATCCAACATATAATGTTAATAATATAAACAAATTAAACAATTAATGAGAAATCAAACACTAAAATTTTTTATTTTTTCTATCATCTGTATTATATAAACAAAGTTGATTTCTAATAAGTTTACAACCATTGTTTAAAAAAATGTTACAACAAGTAAATATGATTTTGCTAGTGCATTTGCAATCTGTAAAGAATGTTTAAGGAAGAACTGCTAATAAAATGGACATAAGTCTTCTTCGGATATCAGGGTTCTTAGAAATTTGAGGGAAAATATTCTTAAATATTTTCACAATACAAATGGATAAAGAAAACGTGAAATTGGATGGGCGAACAAGACCTCCAAGATTTTTTAATTCAAACAAAAACGAATCATCTTTAATTCTTCAAAATGACTACAACACTTGCATCTGTTTGGTTGTTAAGAGCGGCCTTGTTCTACCAAAATATTATAAAATTACAGAAACAAATGAAAATATGCAAACATAAGAAACTTCCTAAAATATTAGTATTAAAACAAATTTATGCACACATGGCATTTGTACAATTCATATTCTAAATAATAAATAACTTGGCTTTATTAGGAGAAGCCCCCTTGCATGGATTTATTTCACGTTCATTTATTGATTTAATAAATATGGTCCGGTGACTCAGCGAACGCGAAGGATTTAGGTAGAAAATTGACCAAAGAAGGACTACGTAGAAAGAAAGGCAATGACAAAACACATTTTCTCAATTCAATTCTTTGAACAGGGTCAACAACGGGTCACAGGGTCTTACTGCAATCGAGTTGAATTGACTATCAGGCTAAAAATCGGGACTAATTTGTATATAGTTATTTATATATATATGCTGCATATATATATAT
>CABFPE010000057.1:374067-386585 GCA_900660155.1 Hofstenia miamia | reverse complement strand
TGATATTTTCGCAAAATTTTTTTTCTTTGCTTGGTAAATTACTTTTTCCAATTTTTTTTAAAGTATTGCTCATAACGTGGTTTGAAATTTTTCAAAAAGTAGATTCTTTTGTCTTCTAAAGTTATCTTTACAATTGGTGTAATCCAATCGGGATCTATGCCATCTATATCAACATAACGTACTGTGGAAGATTTTTCATACAGTCCTTCATTATTTCATAAAAAATATCTACCTTGCAGTCGATATATATATATATATATAAATATATATATATATAATGAATATGTAAAGACAGCCAATGCTAAATATAAAATTGGGACTATGAATTAATTAATATGTCTCTATTCGAAGTGTATCTCTGCAACATTAACATAAGAAAAGTCGGAACAGGAACTGCTGGAATTAATGATTTTCGAAAACTTAGAAAATAATTATAGCATTTATCAGTTTTCAGAAAATTGTACTTTTTCTAATAAATAATGAAAAATGCATAAGATAACTTACCATCGCCACTTCTTGCTCTCTTATTCACCCTTAGCTCTTGAACGACCTCCACTGTGCTAGGGTTGAAAAATGTCCACAATCCATTCCATTTCCTACACTTAGAAAGGATGTACCTTGCCCAATTGTCTTCTACATCGTAAGCAGTCGACATAATTTAATAATAAATAGCAAATAGAGAAATTGTGGGAATATACTAAATTGTATTATTATTTCAAAAATTCACTAAATGTATATGTAATGGAAACCATTTTAGATGTATTCTATGGATTTTAGTAAGCAAAATAAATCTTAGACAAGTTCATTGTGCCATTTGAAGCAGGAAGAAGTGTTTTAACACTGCTATTGTTTTTAACTATACTCGTACTGCTTCTCAAAGGCTAATGATAGCAAACTCGTATGTGACTCTTTAAGCATCTATAACGTGATATTGATTTTTTAACATCATGGGGTGCAGTAAGACCTAATTTGGTCAGTCTGGAGATTTGCAATACTAAGTATAATAATAAAGAAAAAACAGTTAAAAGCAGAAATTTTCTGTAAACATTTGTTGAGATATTCAATCTAACGAACATAAAAATTTCTTTACCACCATTGCATTTGATGTATGAGGATAAGGAGAAAAAGGTCATTTCAATGTTCAGTCGAAAAATAAAGTGCAAATTCTTTGAAAATGCTGCATCTCAATGCAGAAAGCTTAGATATATGCCTTTAACAGTCAGTCTCTGAAATCTGAAGTTTATGTACACGTCAAATAATGTATTTTAGGTTGTAGAAAAAAATAAATATTTAATTACGAATGGCCTCATTTTCTTAACATTACTTTACACAATATCAGTTAAAATCTTCACGTGAGGTGTGTTGACTAATGCAAGATCATAGTGGATTAAATTTTGTTTACGTTGAGAGACCATTTTATATTTCTTCTTTACAGAGAAATAATATTTTTCTGCAAGTGAAATTAAAAATAGCTGACTGAGTAAACATAGTAACTTGCGAATGATCTCAGTTCTAGTTTTATATCACTTTGTGTGGTACACTGTTTTAATCATGCCATCTCAAAAAGTAGATCTTCCTGATTGAGGAATTCCTCTAAACAATGTTGCTAATCATATTCGGTGGTATGGTTGTCATTTTCTATACTTCCAGGCAATGCAGAAAATTGACTTTCTAAGTAATCGGAAATCAATAGAAGATAGTCTTACCATTCCTGAATACAGTCGTAATTTTATGAGAAATTGTTATGAATAATTTGTTTTTACGCAATTTTATCCAGGCCCTGGTTTTGACATAGTCTGAATGTCAATATCAATGTATATTTTATGGCTACTCAAAAGCTTGGAACATAGTTATTCTTGAATATGTAGCATAGAAGAAAAATTTCAAAGTTCAATCAACTAAAAACTTTATAAGATCAAAAATGCAATCGCTGAGGATAATTTTTTATTAGAATTTGATTTTGCCCTTTCTGTAATAGATAAGCTGCCCTGAAATTTGACCTAAATCCGTAGTGACTTTTGTATGGAATGTGTTTGTCCTTGATAAATATATATATTTGTGCTGGAAGAATTTCTTCATATAACTTTTCAAGCGGAATGAGCACTAGTAATGGATCTATTAAGTCGCCTTCTTTTAATAATGGTGAAGTGCTAGAATTTGTTAAAGAATTTGGATATATATTGTCAATGATACATTGATTAAAAGATAAGAGATGTTATTCGACAAAAATATTAAAATATTTATCCAATAAAACATGACTCGAGCCGCAATACTTGTTTTCATCTAGTTTAGTAATTGTAATTTTAAATTCTCATTGATTTTATTATTAGAAAGAACTTTCGGATTAAATTAAATTCAAACTTGCCATTTCTTCTAAATTTCTATTTAATATATTTGTAATATTGCATTGATCGCCCAAGGATTTTGTTATCATCTATTATAAATTCAATGTTTACACGTACACCCTTACATTTCAAATACTTCTGCTTACAATATGTCGCTGTTGACTAGATCTTCGCCCATATTTACGAAAAGTAACTAGTAGTTAACAGGCTAGTATTTACTAGATAGTATTTACATCAATTTTAATTAGCTAATAGGCTAAGTAAAATTCATTAAAACAGTTACGTTTATAGAACATATCATGCGTTTCTTATATTGTTTGTTAAATTTATATTATTACAATTTCTAAACAAAATTACTTCAACAATTGTGATACAATTAAATTTGAAAAATTATTTTTAGAAAAATTTAAGTGGAATTAATATTTGCAACTAATTCGGTCTAATATGCAGTCCTTATATTCTTATCTGAACATTCTATTATGTCTTCTTAAACTAGCATATCTGATAATTTGTGATCCATGTCAGTGGGGAAACCAGCAACCCACCAGTGGATTTTGGCAATCAGCATACTCATGGACCATTGGCGACAATCAAATAGAAATTGGCTGGCCATTGGTGGCAAAGTTGTTTTTTGTTTGAAGACAAGTATTTTACAAAATCACACTTTTATATAATTAGTTTGCCCAACTTTCCCTTATTTTAAGATTTAAAAGTAAGTGTAATGCTGATAGACTAGTTTTTCAATTTTCAAAAATCTCTTCTCAATATTAACTTTTTTATGAAGTAATTAAATTCAAGTCACTCAAATATTTATGAATAAACTATTTTAAAAATTCATTTTTCAGTTTTCTGCTATTGCACTTTTCGGCTAAGCAACCAAACAAATAAGTTAAAGATAAATAATAATATTCTTTCTGTTTATATATTCTTTTATTACGTTTAAATTTGTATATGAGTACAATCAAAATCTACGTTGACGTAATATTGACGCAATAAATACAGTTAAATGCAAACATTTGCTTCAAAATTTTGCTAAGGTATTCAAAATGTTCAACATCACACATTTATTCCTTTTTTGAAGCCCTACCAACATTGAATTTGTAGGGAGTAAATTGCTATTTTATTGGTTTGCATAGCAAATTCTAGCCTCGTAGGAGTAATAAATTCCAAAAACTTTTAGAAATGTTGCATCTCAAAGTAGAAGGCTTAGATATTATATTTAATAGCCAACCTCTTCAATATGCAGTTTAAGTATACGTCAAATGATTGATGTTAAATTGTTTGTTTATTATGAACGACCTTAAAATTAGTAATTCTTTGCATTTAATACTTAAAACAACTTCTTACAACAAATATGGCCTGTAATTGAGGTGTTTGATGCCTCATTTTGTTAAATTCTACTACACATTGCCAAACCGTGCTTCCAGTAGGCAGTTAATGGTCTACAGATACGGGAAGTCTATATTTGAAGAAATAAACATTTTAGCATCTCGTAAACCAAAAACTTTTGTCCATGATTCCTATCAAAATGGGAACTAACATAATATCAATATATGTTAACTCAATAATTATAAATATGTAGTCTCCATATATTTATAATTAATATTTTATTTAATATCCTTGCAAGTTATTGATAATTGTTATAAGCCAAGCAAAATACTATCAAACTTAATTTTTACTAGGTTAGTAAAGTCTTCATATTTGTGAAAACGGCTGTAAAGTTAGACTAGGTAGGTTTACTTTATGAAATTCTTACTATCTACACCCTTTCAAGATGTGCTTCAGAAAAAGTAACATCATGGACAATGACACCTGTATAATAAACATCTTGAAGGATACAAATTATTTATACTTACAAACTTTTCATGCAAATCACATTATTACACTAACTAAACAATGTAGAACACCAGTAGACTTTAAAATGATATTGTATTTATGTAAATCAATTCATACATACTATAAAATATTCATTATTGTGTACGAGTTTTAGTCCATTAAATTATGTCTGAAAAGATGGTATACCCCAATAATAAATTTAGATCGCTATTGTAAATTGTGAAGTTTAGCATTATATTTGATCAACATTTGATAAAGCTGAAAAACAAATCTGTTTCATATGGAGCCAGTCAGCGTCTGATATATAATGACAGTCCACAAGGTCAATAATCATTTGAAATATTCATATCTAAATTTGCAAGTTGTAATTAGCGCAAGTCTATAATTAGTTAACGTATGTAGCAATTTATAAATATATTTTTTACAATGCAAGATAGAGCTAAAGGAGATCAGCAGAATGCTGAAGGCAGCCAAGCAATCAGTAGTAGTTGCCTAATATATGCATGTTACTAAAGACGCAACAAGCTCTTTGCACAAGAACAACATTATATAGTAAAATTACTGATGAAAAAAATAACATGAAAGTTGGCCAATAAAGGCACTCGTGTTCCCTGATTTGGTTTATGAAAACTCGATTATACTAGACAATCTGAATTTGATCTCACTTTTTCTGAATTTGTTATTTTTTCTGAATGTATCATGATTTTTTCTGAATTTGATCTTAGTTTTTCTGAAATCTATCTTGAATAGGTGTAGTAATGCTAGGGAATGATTGATAAAAATCAAATAATTCTAGTTACTTTTCATGAATATGGCCTCTTAACGTTTCAAAATCATCTTTAACTCTAAAGTCGTAATTTTATTTTGGAAATTTTTAAAGTATTTATTGCTTAGCGTTTTATAATTCGACCACTTTGATTTAATAGGAATCATGGATTTTTATGCCTACCTTCTGCTTAATTAAGTTGGTATCACGGGTTGCTTAACAGTAAGTTATGCGTTAGAACTAATTAATTTCAACAATGTGGCGCTACTTCATTTAGCCCATGAGTGACTTCAAAAGTGATCATTCTCAACACTTGATCCCCTACGTCAAACGAATAGACCAGATCAAATTAAATTATTCAAATCCCGCTTGAAAAATGTTTCTTTGTTGTTAAATTTATGATTACTTATGTAGAAGCAAACATTGTGACATTAAATAATATCAACATTTGAGATGTATACTTATTAGTATAAATAATTTAAAATTGAGCAAAAAATTAAGCCATAATTATCCATTTGCTCCGTGTTTCAATCGTCTTCGTAAGGAGAATGTTCCACATGACGACCATTGCCCAGTTCATGTGTTCCACAATATATATTTTTTTTTGCTGTAGGCCTAAAATCCTTTTCAAATAGGATAAAATTATATGAGCACAACAGTGTAAGGCGATCATATACATAGAGTAGTGAACTATTACCACCAATGCTCTTCAATTCTGATTCACCGAGAAATTTATTAGTAGTGTCACATTTATTTAATATAATATCTTTGGAACTTAGCGAAGCTTGAGTTAAAATTGAGTCAAAACGCGAAAATTGAGTCTATGCAATTTACTGAGTAAAAGCATTGACATTGATTGAAAAATTGAGTTATTAAGTATTGAGTTTATAAGCACTGTAGCAAGGAAAATAATTTATCATGTTAGTGTCTTGTAGGTTCAGGTTTATTAATAATTTGAAAATATTAAAGTTATCACGTATGCAATCAATTCATTTAATTCTGAGTAACTTAATGTATTCACATTGAAATATCCAAAAGCACTGATAATTTTTATTCAAAAATTCCATTTTTTATTTCACAAATCTTCATTAAAATCAGTCGAAAAATTCTTGATTTGTTCATTGCCACTAGAGAGGGATAATTATTTTACTTCAATCCAAAGAGATTCAAAAAGTTTTTATTCCAAGTATAAACCTTCACTACATTTTGGATGTAGAAACTTAGAAATTAATATCATTAACCCACCTTTCCTTTCTAAACTCTTCCTGAAGTAACTGTCAGAATCATCATTATCATTTGGATTATGGAGGCTAAGTTCCTGAAATTACATATTCTTAGTAATTTTCAGCCACACGAGGACCTGGGTCTATTTCAATAATTTCAAAAACAATTAATTTTATTGCTAAAAGAGCGCTTAGATACTCGAATAATACATCATGAAACTTAATAGCATAAAATGATAAGAAATCATTCTTAGTAGCATTATATTTTTCTAGTTTCAGATTCAAATTGCAGTTTTAGGTTTCTTTTAGCTAAACTTTCAAATTGTAAAATAAACATTAAAATGCCTTAGAGCTTTCAGTAATGAATTGGAGCAACGTTGTTGATAAATCAGGTGCAGATTGACTGCAGAGCAGGTGTATGTAGCAAAGAAGTGCAACGTGTTGAAGTAGAAAAATCCTGAGAACTGGATATCTCTGCTTGAAGAAAAAATGGATGAAGAAATTGGCGAGTTTGATTAGAAACGGAATCAATTATAAAGTGGACGTAAAGTGGATGTTTGTTGTTGATGAATAATTTGCATTGTGGAAAGGGTGTGCTTCAAAGGAAGTAGGGGAATCTTCTAAGAGAAAGAGGAGAGCGCCAGATGCATCGTCTTTGTTCATCTGGCCAAGCGCTACACCTCATTGATGGACGAAGTGCCAAAGCAGCATTTATGGAAGTAATGAGTATAGAAATAGATGATTCAAAGGACAATGGAGGTTCACAGAAGGGGGTGTGCTCTTAGAGAAGGTAGGTACGTGGGAGGCTGCGAATTTGGATTGCAATATTCCTGGGAGATCGCCAAGACCATTACACTTTGTATTTAGTTTAATGCCAATCATTAATTGATACCTGAAAAGGTGACAATTGGAAAAATGCAGTAGAAAATTCTGCACAAATTTTTCAATATGAAAAGTTGCCAGCTGGACAGTAGAAAGTGTTTGTTTCTACAGAAATGTATTAAGTTTAGGAAAGTCAATTTTCACGCTGTTTACAATAATTAGGTTAGAAGAAAGATGTATTGGTGAATTAGGTTTAAGCGTAAAATGAGGGGTAAAATTGATCAATTTAATTCTAAAAATTTTCGTTCAGAAATATTCCAGTAGCAACATTTCACACTCGAAAAACCAAAATGTTCAAATGAAACAATCGTCAACAGACTTACATCTTGATTGTACTTTGTTATGTTGTATTCGTATTCTGTTATTTCAATATCTTCTTCTAGAATGGGTACTCTACGTGTGAAGAATTTATCACGCAGACACGGGGGAATAATAATCAACCGTTTAAGGCTTCAGGTAATCTTACCTTTACGAAAGAAATGATACCCTAATTCGAGATCATAAAGATCAACAACATATTAAATAAAATATAATAAGATAATGAATTATAAACCAATGGGCAATTTTGTAAGAAATTAATTCTAAAATCTAAAAAATTCAGGAACTTTATAATAGAATAAGAAAGGCAACTGAACAGTACGACAGCAAAACTTAAATCAACAGAAATTTGCACATTCTCACTAGTTACAAATAGTAGTAAATATTTACACTCATGTGAAATAAAGCTATGAATAATAGCAAAACCAAATTGATCAAACAATAGATGGATGGAAGACTTAAATTTAATATACACGCACAAAATGAATTCCTTGATAAGCGACTGAAAACAATACAAATAAAATCAAACACTAATAGGAATATTGTTGATACTTCTGTTGCAATCTCTTCGTCAAAACATTTCCTTCAGAAACCAACATTGTAATATTGGTAATGAGCAAATTGTATGTTTCACAGCAGTGTTTGGATTTCATCATTGTATTTTCTTGACAGAGTAATGATAATAATTGAGGGTAGTTACTGCACTCATACCAACATTTCTGAATACACAAAGCTTTGTAAGCTGAATTCAAGTTTTTGATTAGTTTTGCATGCCTTGTGTATTCAGGGTATGGTTTTGATAACACCCCTCACTGGGAATCAGTTAAAATGTAAATTCCTGATAACAAAATGTTCATAACATTGAATTCTTAACAAAATATTGATCTTGAGGCAAAAAATGTTTAATGTGAATCTTCACTGAAATAATTTGTCAGGTAATTTATCTGAAACTTTGTGGAACACAGTAATACAATTTTTAATAGTTTAAATATGTTGTTATTTATAATACTGCAATATTAAAATTTTTGAAATGCAATACTCTTTATTTGTAAGTTTGTAGTTGTTTTTCAGCAGGCATTTGGTGATTGTCAACATGATTTTAGAATTCATGTATGTTGGTCATAATTCAGATTTAATTGTGAATCCATAAACAGGATTTCCTGATTTGTAGGGTTGTCCAAAAATTGTTTGTTGGAAGTACATTCTTAATGTCAACTATATATTTTATGTTGCAACACATATTTTTATAAGTTGTTGTTAATGTGCTTATTAGAACTTTGACATGTTTGTAATTAATGTTAGTATATTTATGAAATAACCATTAGAGTGGGGCAGAGGCTTTTCCGCTAATCACAAATTGGATAGTTGATATTCCTTTTATGGAGTGAGTATCGCTAGTGGTAATCATTTTCAATGCAATGTGTTATATGTTTCTAATATTTTTCAATTATGTTACTTGTTATTACACCATTTATTTGTAGAAGATGTTGTTACTTTGTAAAATATTTCTATGATTTGCAAAATTTCATTAAACAGTGAAATATCAAATGTAACCGTTTGTGCATTTTTATGTTGTTTATTGGTAACTTCTGTTGGTGTTCACCATTATATACGACAAATGGATAAACATTAGTGGCTTTTGACGTTTGTCCTAAGTCATTGTGAACTATGTCATTTGGTTTGTCACTTAACTTTAGGGTTGTTTTTATTGAGACAAGCTGTGTACTTATCAATGATGTTGAAATTCCAATTAATCTGCAGTTGAAGATTTTTTCAGTTTAGAAAATTCTTGTATGCTATTAAAAATGAATTTTTTGCATTTTGTATAATAAGCAAGAGTAGCAAATCACTCTATAGTTGTAATCGGGTTGAGATTTTCAAATCTACGCAAAACCGAAAACTTCAATCTGTCCCGACCTGAACCCGATTTTGGAATTTGGTTGCAAAATTATATGATAAAGTTTTAAAGTGCGAAAAATTCAGTTGTCTTTAAAAAAGTTATCGTCTCTTAAATGCAAAATGAAATTCAATAGTCTCGTTATGCTCACTATGGGACGAATGCCTCCATCGTCCATTTACATTCCTAACAAATATGTGTACATGAGCAATGGGGGTCAAAATATACCAATGGGTGGGGACTACTACTGCAATGATCACACTAAACAATGCATGCTACAAGATAGAAATTTCTATAGTGATTGCAAATTTATAAGCAAAGAAGTATGTGACTATGTGACTAAAATACCATATGAGACTGGTAATGCGATCGTATTATTTAATTTAATTGGGTCTAGAAATAATTAATCACGTAGAGCCCTATGATCTTCATTGTAAGGTCAAGATGTATATTCATCTTGAAAAAAACGACGTAATTATTCTTCATCGCTCGTTTTTTCTAAAATTGGGCCCGGATTGAATTCTACATCTCCTGCCGGGATAATTAAATTATTAAAAATGTAGTCATAAAAGAAAGTAAAAATATTTACTAAATTTTAGTGATAGTTCATAGTAGTGTTTATAATGCAGTTTGATTGTGTGTGTGCATGGTTGTCTCATGTGTATATAATATAATTTTACATTTTAAATTAGCAATGCAAATATAAAAAATACGTTCTAAAAGTTTACTTTGCTCATTGGAATAGAGAATCGTGTAGGGTGGGCTGAACTATGGGTGGTGGGAATAAGACATGGCGTGGTGAAGGAAATAGTGGGTTATTGCAAGATATTGATTTGGGTCAGTTGAACGAGTGTGAAAGAAGTTCCTTAGATTATGAATAAAGACTGAGAGACCTTTATCAGACAGGTGGATGCGATCATACGCAAGAAGAGTGGAATTTATAGAGTGCGCCAAAAGAAGGAAATGATCAAAGACTGGAATGACACTAAGACGACATTAAGAGAAGCTTCTTGATTGCAGTACTTAATTGCGAAGTTCTTTGAGAGATTATGATCTACACAGACAGGGGGATTTCGAAGAGGTAGATGTGGTGAGGTTTGAATTCTTTCCTGACTTTTGCAATGATGTTGTATAACTTTTAGCGGAATGAGTAGGGACTAGAATTGAGCACATTAGTGTTGGGCATTACAGTGTCAACGTGTGTACTTTCATATTGCGCGATTTTTGCGTTAGTGCTGCTGTGCTACTTCATGGATATGAATGAATGCTTATGATTTGATCTTGAAGAAGACGAAGTGTACAAATTTCTTTGAGGATGCTGCTTCCTATGATGAGTGTGATTGCTCCCGTTTTTATCTTCTTACGTGTGATTTGAAATTTGATTTTGTTTTCTTTTGCAGTGCAGGCGATATTCTAGGAAAGAAGAGTTTGGGCGTTGAAGGCACAATTGGTGGAGGGGCGGTGATTTCCTTTTGAGTCGCTGTAAATTGAGACAGTGACTTTTGCGGTACTTATTTGACGTTTGTGAGTGTGGGTAGTGAAAGCTTAAAGAGAAAGAGAAGAGCTTCAGTAGCTTATTTTTAATTTAGGCAGGCGAACATTGCATATTTTTTTTTGTTTTTTTATCAAAGTGCTAATCGTATCAAGGGTCACAATGCCACCAAACCATGAGCTGCAAATTGCTTCTGCAAGAGATGGGGGACCCGACTGTTCTTCACAAAAGCTGACATAATAATATAATGATTAAATACCAGACACATCATATTTACCTGAAAATGAATTTCATTTAAATATGAGCTACATTGGAATCAAAGATTGATTGCAGTGTTTAAGAAAACTATTGTAGCATAATCCTTCTCATTCTTCTCATTATTGGAAATTACGAAAGAATTATAAAACAAAAATGAATGAAAAAGAAGAAAAATTAACTAAGAACGATTTTATATTGATTTTAATTTTTTACTAACAAATGCTTGTCGCCAAAATGTTTGACAAAAATCATAGGACAATTGCTTCTTGTTAATTTTAGTTAACGTAAGTGGACTACCCAGATGATAAGATGTGGGAAAGAAAATTAATAGACAAAAGGTACTTGTTTCCTTTATTAAATTAGAACAAACATGTTTGTAAAAAAATATTATAAATAGCTACAAATGAAAAAAGATAGTTGATGAAATATATTCTTTGGAATTACACTTTTTTCCTTTTGCTTATGGTGTGATTTATTTATAGAATGCAAGGCTAAGCATTTCATGCAAAATATTGGTTAGGATAACACAGTGAGAACAATTCAAGGTTTGAGTCCCCAATTGCTAAATGCATATAAGTTAGGTGTATGATAAAGTTTTTTATTTTTATGCTTAGCTTGTTATCATTCATTATCATTTTGCATATAATAACAAATTCAATAAAGGCTGTCTTAACTAGATGTAGGTTTAACCTTATCTTATTTTAGATCCAAACTATAGACAATAATAAACTGATAAGAGACATTAATGATTTAACACTTTGACTACGCACCACGAGTATACTCGCGATAACCATTTGTTCTCTGCGTACGTTCCGCGAGTCCTATCGAGGTGGCGAAAAATTGACATATGATATGCCCAAATCCATCAACACACAAGATTATGATAAAAATAAAACCACCACAAAGCCTACGTATCCAGGCCATTTCAGTTAGTGCTGAGCACACCCACTGGGAACATTGGGGGAACAGGGGAACGTAGTCAAAGTGTTAAAGCAAGTTAATAGTTGAAATTAGCTGCAATGTATTTCATGTATGTATTTTATGTAAGCAGCTGTGATTATTGTTATCAGTTACTGGTGTACTTGCAACATGCACTCATCAGTTAGGAATGCATGTATTCTGAACGATAATAACTCAAATTGTGTCATGAATATTATTAGCACTGCACTAATTAGGGAAAACACAATCTATTTCAATGAGCTGAGGAGTTGGTGAATCAGAATTAGATGGTCAAACTTCTTGGATCATTGCTGAATGGATCTGCATCAGGGAGAAGCCCTATTGGAAGCTGCTAAAATTATTACCTAAATAGTAATGATATAGTTACTAAGCAGTTGAAAGAAGATAGAACTTCTTCTGCTAATATAGTCTATATTTAAATAAAAAGATTTATCCCAACAGTAAAATGGCTTGGAGGATGATTCTGCATTATATATCTTCAACTAAGGCTTGCTTTCATCCTGATTTATGTATTGAACATCTCAACCTGAGTCATTGACTA
>CABFPE010000057.1:360757-373067 GCA_900660155.1 Hofstenia miamia | reverse complement strand
TCAATGCACTAAATGCACTTAGCATTTCAAGCCATGCCTTCATTTGGAAATTCATAATTACTGGTGCATATTGCTAATAAATTCTATTTTGCATTCCCTGCGCCTGTAAGCTAAGTTGTTGATTACGCATATCACTTCTAGTCATTAAAAATGTAATGAATTGAAAAGAATATTTGATAAGACTATATACTTGATATTTATCCATTTTTCAAAGATAGATTTCCCGATATCTTTATTTTTGGTAATTATATTTTTCAGAGCATTGGGGTTGTACTTCTTTGATCCTGTTAGCTACGTATCTATCATAAAAATTTATCTAGCATTGCGAGATAAGCATTAAATGAAACTGAGTTACTGTAATGCAATAATAAATTATGAAATGCACGCGAAATGAATGTTGATGAATAGCATTATTTGGTCAAAGCAATAAAATTGCAATTTGCATATTTCGCATGATAAGCTATGCCAATAATAGGCTGCATTAAGTCTCAGTGACTGAGATAATTGTCCTGAAGGAATAATGCGCTATTAAGCATATCACATCGTAAATTGAACATGCTGTTTCATGCATACACATGTAGGTGCAAATCAAAATTCTCACGATGAACAAAAGCAGTGCCAAATGAGTATAGTCTTTGGACAAACAAATTCAACAAAACCTAGATTAAATGTAAAACCAATATTTGTCTTATTAATGGATTCTTTTATATTGGTATGCTAATGACCGCATAATTGTTTTCAAACTAATGATCATTTAGTAAGTTTTATAACAAACTAACCAATAAAAATATAAAATACATATCAGAATAATGAAATCAATTAAGGCATTGCTTTCTCCTCTGATTGCTTGTCTGTTTGTTGGCTTATCAGGAAAAATGTCATAAACAATTTGATAGATTAATATGAGAATAATTCTCGAGATGTTTATAGCCTAAGTTGGATCCCATTAAATTTTCAGCCCTAGGAGCTAAAACGAATTGTATATATTTGCAGTAGCAAATATTCATTCATTAGATGGCGCATGTTTATGGATAAAATGATTTTTTACATGCGAGCAATGTTGATCGAATTATAAAAAATCTGTTTCTATGAATTTTAGCGAAATATAAATTACAAAACAAAATAGAAATTTGGAAATCAAATTGAGCAACGTCTTTAGAGGCGTTCGGCTATTTTCTATGACTGTCTTGAACTATGAAATATAGTTTTAAAACATGGTCTAAACCCTTAAAAACTTTGAAATAACTAAATGTTCCATGGCTCAGTCAATTTTTATCACATGAAGCTGGATTGGAAAACCGCGCGTATGGACGGGTAAGGTAAACTTTTTGTCGAATCGGTATTGAGTTGGATGGAAGATTACTTATGATAGCAAAGCATTGAATTGTCTTAATGATCTTTAGCTATTTATTTGGAAAACACATATATGTTTTGTTTTTTTCTTTTTTCGTGACATGTTGCTGTTTTCAAAACGAATCTACATTGAGATTAATCAAAGCTGCCTTAAACACTACCTACACTTTATAAACCAATTTCGTTTTCAGATTTTAGCCTGCTTAGTGAAACGCTTTGTCATGATAAGGTATCAATATTTGTTCTAAGGCAAGCTAGTTTTGCAAACGATCAGGGACAATTAAATTATATTCTCTATATTTTATTAAATTCATTTTTTATAATGGTTTTTGAATTGATATTAAGCATATTAAAGATTCTTGAAATTAGCTTATGAAGCTAGAATTAAGTGATAATTTATTCTAAATTAGAAAAAAATTGAATTGAAAATTTCAGACTTTCCAGTGCAAAACGCTTTCTTAACCGTTTTACATCTATCTAAATTTATATATTAATAATATTATTAGGTCTTCGAAATATATATTTGTAAAATCTATTAATATCATAATATTTTATATGTATTGTATTAATATATAAAATTTAGTATTTGTGTATAACTTAGTATCATTTGATTAACAGAAATCTTTCACACAATCTATAGGTATGCTTAGCCAAATTTCCACATAATTATTGGTTCACTAGCGATTGCTTATTGAGTCTTTTATATAAAACTCCTTCATAAATTTCTTTCAAGATATTCCGAAAATAATTTGTATCGATTAATCAGCGAAGGAAGGTTGTGTGAACTAAATGTGTTTAAATATCCTAAAACTAGGGAGTAATCTTCAAGGAAGGCTCTAGTATCATTTTGTTGACCTTTTTCAATGTATATTTTTGAACATTTTAACACTTTGACTACGCACCACGAGTATACTCGCGATAACCGTTTGTTCTCTGCGTACGTTCCGCGAGTCCTATCGAGGTGGCGAAACATTGACATATGATATGCCCAAATCCATCAACACACAAGATTATGATAAAAATAAAACCACCCCAAAGCCTACGTATCCAGGCCATTTCAGTTAGTGCTGAGCACACCCACTGGGAACATTGGGGGAACAGGGGAACGTAGTCAAAGTGTTAATGGCAAGTTAATAGTTGAAATTAACTGCAATTTATTCCATGCATGTATTAAATGTAAGCAACTGTTATTACAGTGATCAGTTACTGGAGTTCTTGCAACATGCACTCATCAGTTAGGAATGCATGTATTCTGAACGATAATAACTCAAATTGTGTCATGAATATTATTAGCACTGCACTAATTAGGGAAAACACAATCTATTTCAATGAGCTGAGGAGTTGGTGAATCAGAATTAGATGGTCAAACTTCTTGGATCATTGCTGAATGGATCTGCATCAGGGAGAAGCCCTATTGGAAGCTGCTAAAATTATTACCTAAATAGTAATGATATAGTTACTAAGCAGTTGAAAGAAGATAGAACTTCTTCTGCTAATATAGTCTATATTTAAATAAAAAGATTTATCCCAACAGTAAAATGGCTTGGAGGATGATTCTGCATTATATATCTTCAACTAAGGCTTGCTTTCATCCTGATTTATGTATTGAACATCTCAACCTGAGTCATTGACTAGTTTTGTCATATATTGTTTGTACTATCCTGTGGTAAGCTGTGATGGAATTGCTTACTTATGTGGCATAATTGGTGGAAAATAATAAAAAGGACAAAAATACTTTTATTGATTTTTATTTATTGTGAATAGTACTTATTTATCAATAAACAGGTTTTACAATTAGTAATTAATTATGTAATTAGTATCTGTCAGCAACATGCATTTGAAAAATTGTAGAAGACAAAAACCCTAGGGTAAATTAATGATAATGTTACAGGAAAAGCACAAACAAATAAGACATTAACAAATCATAGTTATAAAGGACAGGTACATGTTGCTTTGTTTGCACATTTTGATATAAATATAATATCAATGCTTAGTTGATGATGAATTTAATTCATTTGGATATATTTTGTGTTATCAGGTTTGATTGATGATGCAAATGGAAAACTAAATGTTGAAGTACATGAGTAGTACTCAGGAACCACAGAGTCAATTATTGGGCTTTTGGTAGGCCTGCAACTTTCCATCCAATCCTTCATTCACACAGATGTCCAGTTTATGAAAGCGTGCTTATAAGTTAAGTCTACAAACAGGAGTCTAGCTTTCCCCATTGAATAATTTATACTTATTAGAATTGCACTCAAATTACTGGACAGCTAAATGTACCCTAACCCATTATTTTAGATCCAAATTCATAAGGAATAGTAAGAACTATTAAACATACAAGGTTTCTTCAAGAACCCTTCTATATAACATGTTGATACTTTTACTTAGTAAACTAATTGAATGTGGACTCATTTACTTGTTTCTTGTGGCCACACTGACTGTTCACATGCATATAGGATCATGTAGTTATTTATATATAGGGTTAATTATATTTAAGGAAGATAACAAGCTAATGAATTCAGGTTGCAGAACTCCCTTTATTGCAATCTATAACAAGGACAGTGTACAAAATTATCAAAGATAAAAAACAATTAGGAAATATTGCACTACATCTCACCAACAGTCACTGAGTAATTTCCATATGTCACAACAATTGGCTTTGTAATTGGTGATCACCATAGAATGTTGATTAATCCTTTACTGCATGCCTCTGTTTCATGTTTAAGCCCTGTTAACATCTGCTATCAATCTGAATCAACTCCCATTGCTGATATGATTACAAGTTAGTTGCAATCAGATAATAGTCTAAGTAATTAACCATAGTAAATTGAAAAGTAAAAATATAGTTGGAGTTGCACCTGCTATGGAAGAGACATTAATTATGAGAAAAAGTGAAAGTATTGCTCAACTGAGGTCTAACTCAGCATGGTGTAGATTATACACTTGCTTTATAACTTTTTTGATTACTTCCATCTAGAATAGGATCATAAGGTTGATGCTGCAATATTTTCTTTACATTTACTGTTATTTTATATGGAGTGGCAAATTGGTTTGCCAGCTTTGTCTCTATTTGCATCAGTTAATTCATTACTGGGTGGCTTGTGGAGTAAGCTCAATTTGTATTTCAATTTTTCTTTCATTTTTGTAAACTTAGTTTTGTTGTGACCAAGCTGGCCATAGGTTTGCATTAAAATGTAGGTTTTTTATGCTAAATCTCTTAAAATATCTCTCACATGAGAAATTATGATTCTTTTATGGCTTGAACAATTCTTTAGCCAACTTAGGCCCTTATTACCTGGTTGCACTAGGAATTAAAACTGTTTATGCTTATTCACACTTTCCATTAGCAACATAATTGAACTCATTGCCTCATAACTTTTGGAATGGGATGTTTGTTCTGTCTTCAATTTGCAGACATATGCAAATTCTTATGCCACTCACATCTCATTCAAAAAATTATTCAGTTTTATACAGTAACATTGTGATATCCTTTAGAAGTTTGTGGTGATTTCAATTTTCTAAACACAAAACTTGTTTACCTTGACTCACCATAATTATTATATTTTGGTATTAATACATATTAAAAATTGCAGTCTCAACATTGATGCAGTCAGCAAACAATGCAACTTGGCAAATCTGCATAACAACTTACATTGTATGTACAACCCAAGAAAAAAATTCAACATCAGGATGACTTCAAATTTTAAGCACTGATAGTTATGCTCCCAGATGAATAAATTTGTTCATAAAAGACTTAAAAATTAGTTGGTTACACCACTTACAAGTCCTTATTAGCATCTGTAGAAGAAGAATTCATTGCACTCACTCACCCTACCCCTGTGCCAAATTTCAATATTCATGAACCAAGTAACCTACAGATGTGATAGAATCACTCAACCAGTAATGTACAGTAGCTAAGTATCAGTTTCTGTAGATGATGTTATCAAATTTCAATTTCTGGAGTTTATTATTAGCTTCTCAACTTAGCTGTAGCTCAGTGTAAATTTATAGTCCTTGGTACACCTTTATTCCAACTTGTGACATTTATCTAAAGGTACCCATTCTATTTTAGATATTTGCTAATCTGCAACATGTGAGGCAACATCAGTGATGACTAGTAAGAAAAATTCATTTGCTACTATAACTAAAATACCACAGATCACATTCTTGTAGAATTCAAATAAGCCCTCTGCACTCATCCTCAGAGCAAATAAGCCCTCTGCACTCATCCTTAGATGATTTTTTTCAATGTGCCCCACAACTTGATATCATACTGAAACAATGGCTAGACTTTAAAACAGTGATCTTATCATCTGCCTCTCTATCAACATGAATTTAGCAACAAGTCTATTCTTGAATGGAATCTTTTCAAAAAGCAATTCTCTTTTGTGCTCCCCACTGTTTATTTTTTACAAAATAATGAATCAGGCAAAAAGCTGATTTCAGGCCTTTAAATGAATGCATCATTCCAGAACCATTTTATCCATCCAGAATATCTCAATGGGTGATCTTAGACTCCATTTCTGATTACAACAAGAAATTTATTGTCATCTGATGCTGGCAATGTTGCACTGGCTATAGCTATTCACCAACAGGGTTGTCATGTATATTTGCACTATGCATTTTCAATTTTCCTGAAGCTCACTAGAGTGGTTTAGATTGAGAATGGCTTAGAGTTGTGTGGGCATTTTAAAATATTTTGCTTTTATCTCTGGGTCAATATAGTAGTAGTTAAGGTAGATCATAAACCTTTAATTGGACTTATGAAACATCACACCTCACAAAACAGAATACATTCATACTGGCTAAGCCTAATTGCACATATATTACTGAATCAGATAATGTAGGTGCTGATTTTTTCTGAAGATCTGCATTTAATGCTGTAGTTTCTGGAGAACACAATTTTCTCTTCTCTACCTTCAAGCTTTGAGCACTCAATTTCATAATCAAGTTGTCCTAAAACTCCATAATTGTCTAAAGAAAAATCAATATACAAAGAAAATATTTTTTTTACAAAATAACTTTGAGTTTCTAAGCTAAAAAATAGGTATTTGCAATTGATAAAGAAAGTTAAATTTAAAATAGTTCAACTTTTACAGTATTTTAAAGTGGATTTTCAATTGAATTCAAGTTCTAATTTTGATGATTTATCTTTCAAGTTTTTCTGATGAAGTTTTGCAAGGTTATTCAAGTTCAAATTTTTTTCATTTTAGTACTCAAAAACCCTGGTGAGAACAAATGGATAAATCTGTAAATTTTTTCATCTAATCTCTCATCTGGAAGTTTCAATTGCATTAAGGGGTGATTCATGTTCTAAATTGTCTGTCAAACTTAATTGTTCTGTAGAAGACTAACTGTAAGTTGGAAGGTCAGTAAGGTGATACATGATCCACTTGCATGTCAAACTTGCAGATATAACCTGATTTCAACTAGAATTAAATTTATACTCTCAATAATTTTTTATTGTTTTCACTGATGTTGTATTCTACTGCAAGTGCAAAGGTGTTCTTGTCACCCTCATTAATAATTGAAGAGTGCAAGCTTAAAGGCACCTCTTCTGAAATAATGGTGCATATTTGATCAAATTTAAATTAGAGAATTATTTAGTGATTTTTAGTTGTTGATTTATTATCAATTTTTTTAGTGCAGATCATCAAAAAATTAGTGCAAAACAATTCAGCTGAAAGTTAAATGTTGAGCTTTTGACCAAAGTGAAGTATAAAAATAATTTGAATTAACATTGGTCATCTGATCTAACAGATATTTAAGCAGTAGACCTGTAAGTGATTTTGTAATATCTGTAAATTGTTTGTATCAGTGAATTCTTTGTGGAGAATAGTCATATTTTCTTGTAATAGTTTATGAACAGATTATTTTAGTGTTTGTGATTAGCTAATTTTCTTTATGGCAATTTTGGTGGTGTTTCACTGATTAATGTCTAAGCTGTTCATCTGATCAAATCAGAAATCAAATACCCAAGATAACAATGGACTATAAATTTTCTCTCATGTTTAAAATTTTTGTAAAGAGACTTTTATTGACTAGCACAATTTTATTGCAGTTTAAACACTTCATTAGAGGAGTGACAACAAAAATGTTAATGTGGATGTCATTTCTAAATTATTTTAAATTTACTATCTGTAGTGTGAAATACTCCATGTCTGAATCACTGAAGTGCAAAGAGAAATGATGTGCCTGTAATCAGTGATGAATAATTAATTACATTGATTTTTTACTAAATATAAAGTTAAGGAATTATGAGAGATTCCTGTCCCTCAGTGTGATGACTAATTAATTGATTATCATTATTAACATGGTAAAAAATTCTTGACATTTATTTTATTAAATGTCAATTAAGACAATTAACAAAAGTAAAATATTTCATTATTCCTAGTAATCTTGTGAAATACCCAACTATCAGTAGTTTGCACTTAATTCATCCTAAGTTTCTATCCTTGACAGTATCTGTTTCAATGAGTTTGGTATATCAGCAATTTACCCTAAATTGGTAATGCCTGATCATATATGATTGACTATATGTGTACTATATGCTTATGCCATACTACTGATTATTTGCATTTGTTTAGAATCATATATCATCCTCACATTATGTTTGCTTAGAGTAATGATCAGTAATTAATAAAATAGTGTATTGCATTTTTCTTGATTCTTAATTTAACTGATTATACATCTAGCATAACATTTACATAGGATTCAAGAGATGAACAGTATACAATACAATGTTAGTACAATTAAATTTTTAATTAGACATATAAGAAAAACTCTGTAATTAACATGAATGCATTCCTCATCCTCCAGTGACATCAACAATACCATCTTCTTTCAGACTACAGTGTAATTCATCATTAATTAATTATTTAATAATAACATCAAAAAATTTGATTAAGCTTTCACTAGCTGAGCAAAAGTTGTTTAAAAGGTATAGTAAAACCCTGAATCAAATAATAGACTGTTCATTCACATAAGAAAAAGAGTAAGCAATCAGTTATTGCTATTTTCAATTTAATATTAAATTACACCATTAGCTTTAACTGACAAAATCACCAGCACTATTGCCATATCAGAATTTAGCAAATTACAGGCATTTGAACAACTTTAGTATAATAATGTAATAATGAAATGAGAACTGAACTACTAGTTCCTAACTTTCCCTTTATGGTTGATCAGACATTCACTGTAAATTCAAATTATTGTTTTGGCTCACTTTGGTCAAAAAGTCAAGCAATTAACTTTTCAGCCAAATTCTTTTTCACTGTTATATTTTTGTGACCTACTTAACAACAAAATTTATTATAAAATTTTGAACTAAGATTCTCTAGATATAATTCTAATCAAATATCTTATTTACACTTAATTAGAACTGGTGAATTTAACAAAATGGATTTCATGAATGAGCAGCAAATGCAAATCAAATAGACAATAGAAACTATAGAATTTATAAACTTTATGTTGAAATATTGTAAAATATAGCTGAAATAATACATTACTGTCTTGTACTCTTCAAACTTACTTTTTTTGATTTTAGAGGACAAAATTTGTTATAAATTTTTAACACAATGTTGGTCTAGCATAAAAAAAAATTAAATATAAATTTTATACAATATCATAAAAATCAGCAAGCTACCA
Organism: Hofstenia miamia; assembly: GCA_900660155.1. Classification (NCBI taxonomy): domain Eukaryota; kingdom Metazoa; phylum Xenacoelomorpha; order Acoela; family Hofsteniidae; genus Hofstenia; species Hofstenia miamia. Next base: position 364,064 of record CABFPE010000057.1, on the reverse strand, counting down.
TTGCTATAAATACACTTGTATCTGTACTTGCATTAACACAAAACTATATACATATGTATTTCAGAATGAATACTTATTGATTTGTTTCTTTTAAATACCAGAAGATAGGACAATGCCTGATTGTACAGTCATGGTAAAAAGATATTTAGTCACTTAAAAAAATGTTGATTGCAAGTACTAATAAATACAACTTGAGACTATTTAGCTCTGTTGCATTAAGTTTAATTAAATTTTCTATTACAAAAATTATAAATGCACACAAACAGTTCTAAGTTTTAAAAGGTTTGGAAATTTACATGATCAGATATATTTTGAATATAATAGTATTATATCAAAACAGCAAATTGCTGTCAGATTAAGTTTTTTCACCACATGTCACACATTTTATGACATTCAATGCACTACCATGACCTAACATCATAATTAGCAAATAGAATTCCTTTTGTATATTATGCAATCTGTAAAATATTTGTGATTTTCATATTTCAAAATATTTCTTATATTTCCTATATTAGTGCTACAGTTAGTTGAAACATTTTATAAGTGTATTATGAGAATGGATTTTAAACAGTTCTAGTAACATAAGTTACAGAAGTAAGCAAAACAATAAATTGATGCAATTTAATATGCATTAAATATAGAAACAAGACTATTTATACCTCTTCACAGATGCACATGTTTCAATTTTTAAAAGATGAGCTTTTCACAAAGAACTATTTATAAGGCTCTATAAATGTAACCATGTTCTCTGTCAACATTTTTATAATGCATCATGAGTTTTACCCACTGTTTTACAAAATAAATGGCTAATTGATTTTATTAACTGCATGATATTAAGAGAAAGCATGCACACTAGTTTGAAGAAGTTGATACACAATCAAGTTAAATTACCTAGCACACATTTTTGACAACAAAAATGATTAAATCACTGAAATCAGGTTGGATGACAAGTTTGAAGCAAATGCATGAAAAACCTCAAACTTGATTTACCTTGTAAGTCAATAAATTAGAGTCATAATAGAGGTGGCAAATAGCAAAAACATCAATTTTTATAATATATATTATAAACTTTCAATGCTAATATAGACTAAAAATATTTAATGTTGAACATTTAGAATTATTGCATTGTTTAGGTTTACATACATCATCATTTTTAGATACTATTTAGGATATATATAAAGGAATATCTTAAAACAAAAACTGCAAAGCCTCTTTTACTTCACAATCATTATATTTATTATATTGAGGATGAAAAAAATCATAGATTTTTCTTAAAATGTCCTTATTTTAATTAATATAATTAAGATTAAATCTAGAAATTTTATGCTAATGTAGAATCGTGGGCTGTAATTGTACTAGTAACTAATTGACTCTGCAGAAGGTTTAACTGAGAGAACGACAGCCCCGATTCTGGGAAAACAAGTAAAGAGAAATCAAACTAATATAAACAATTGTAATTCATCCAAGTATTTGATACAATAATTTAGGTATTTCCAAGATGATCAATTAACGTGGCTTCCAGCCGAAGCGGAGTCTTTCGAAAACAGAAACAGTTCAGTGCTCGATTAGTGCATGGTGCTACCCTATTTGTCTCACTTATTAATTTCTATCTCATTACAAAAGTAAATCTCATTTTCATTGTTAGTTCTCAACTCACTAAATAATAGTCTGTAATTACCAGACATTTGTGTTAGCCAACAGCATAGTAGCATCACAGTGTAATCAATTATAGGTGCATGTATGTGTTGAGTTTCGTACGAGAGATTTATTATTTCCTTAACCGTACCTGTATCCGTAACTTAATGAGTCCACAATTTGGGCTGGGAAGATCTAATGATCGCCAGGAGCTACGTGTCGCCCTGTGCCTTAAGAAAGCACTCCCAAATTGTCGCCGAGCTTAAGCAATTATTTTCATACTAAAACAATAGATAAAGTAACAGAGAGAAAAGTAACAGTATTTGAAGATAGATAAAATCTATTGACCATTCTCTACAAGGTTACTCATTTTATACATGGTTAACAATAAATAACTACCTGCCTTAGTTTACAATCAAAGTTAATCGTTCATGTTATCAATTTCCCTCGCAATTCAAATTACATTTGAGCAACACGTATAGCACCTTCGAGGGGACATGAGTTCCTTCGTAAAACTGAGGTCGAAATATAACTATGACATCATGATGACGTTAATACAAAACAGAAAATAAAAATGAACTAAATAATAACCACGAATTTACCTGAGTGACTCTACACTAACTTCATATTTGCCTGGCAACAATAAGTAGAAGTTGGGCTCTTCTATAATACCCCACCTTTGAGTAGTTAATAAGATTTGTATCTGGGTACCAGGAATCCTGTGTAATATATAATAGTTATTCCCCATAACAGATAGACTTGGTAGAATTTGAACCTACCATCTAACAGATGGCTGTGTTTAACTTACACCAGGAATCTATTTTACGCAAACTAATATATATATATATATATATATATATATATAATATAAGAACTATATGAAATGCAATAACAGGTAAAAAGTTTAAAAAATAATGGATATAGACTGACAACTTTGCATAATTAACAAAATCTGTAGCATGTGGTAGATATTTAAGGACAATAGCATAGTAAACAATTAATTCACAAAAAATTATGGGAAGATACAATAAGTTCGTAAAATATATGTTCGTATTGAAAAAAATTTAAGTTCATATTTTATAAGTTCGTAAACATGTTCGTAAAATATAAGTTCGTATTATTAAATTTCTTATAGTAGTTCGTAAGTTATAAGTTCGTATTATTTAATTTAATATATTAGTTCGTAAAATATAAGTTCGTATATTTTATGAAGTTTTAAATCAGATAAAAAATGACGTAATAATTCTTTAATGGAAAAACTGAAGGTTCCCGAAAAAATTCTCACCTCTATGTATATCAGTCTTTTTTATATATTAAGGATTATGTTAAAGATAACGTATAGTATATTAAATTAAGTTTAGTCATGAAGAAATCGAAATTTTAAGTTAAAGTGTACGTTAAAGAGGCGAACTGAAAGTTCAAGTCTTAGGGAGATTTTCGATTCCTCTACTAATCAATCAAGCGTTGGTGATCGTATTTTGTTAATTAGTAACAATTTTAAAAGTTTGCTCTGGTCGTCTTGTGCCTATTTTTTATTCAGTACAAAACGCTACTAAGCGAATTATATATATATATATATATATATATATATATATTAAATACCGTTAGAGACAACATTTCAGTGAAATTGTAATTATATATTTAAATAAATATCTATATTACTTTACACTCT
>CABFPE010000057.1:330888-341767 GCA_900660155.1 Hofstenia miamia | reverse complement strand
TGTTTATTTTGTTTTCACGATTAATATTCATTGCGTCAACTATTTTTAGCTAATTCATAATGTTGAAAAAACACTCTCCACTACTTGAAAGAAATTAATTTACTACATTTTGCGATTTTAAGCTGTTCAAGCAAATATAAATTTGAGTGAAATACCTCTTTGAATAAGTTATTCTTTGTAACATTTACTTTCAACATTAGCAGTTTTTACATGACAATTTTTACAATATCAATACTAAGACTTAATATACAGCTAAAAATAAAATATGTTTAGTACAGTGTAGAACTTTGGCTTGAATAACATTTGATATTCAAAATATGCACAAAAAATATCTCAGTTTTTAGAAATTATTTTAAAAGAAATAATTGAATTAGTACATAGTTTTTTACACTTTACAAACATAAAGGTCAAACGAAATTGATAACAATATATCAATAGAGACTAAGTATTATCATATATAAGTAAAAATCACGAAAAATAAAAATGAAAAAATATAAATTTTTTTCCTATATACAAAACACCATTTGGTTACATAACACCAATATATGTGGTGAGCGTTACAAAGCACCAATATATATGAAAATTTTGTTACAAATCACCAATATATATTCATATATATATATATATATATGATGTATATACACCTGTATAACGCTTGAATGCTGAGTTTTTCCCTTCAATTCCGTTATTTGTGGTAGGGATGTTAGCATCTATTGTGGAAGATCTATGCCAATTTGAACGACCTTGATGATCGACATATGATTTCCTAATTACATGTTACACATGAATTAAATTGTATTTTACCGAAAGTCGGAATATTCACTGTATTTATGTAACGTAAGATTCATCGCATTTCGAAATATTTCCGGAAATGGTATAAGCCGTAAAAAATTCAAATCTGCTAAGAATTCGGATTTAATTTCAGCTGGGATATGTTTCCTTATGTTAGAAATAACGTGCCTAAAGCTCATAGTTCTTTTGGAATGTGGAAAACCCAATTTTACTGCATTTGAAATAGAATCTAATCCATCTGCCATTATATACCTTGGGTTCTTGACATTCTCGGTTACCTTAAAACATTAAGATTATGTATATATATAATAATTCTTACTTGGTGCACTATATCTTTCAACGTAGACAAAATGAAATGCCAGCTATCTTGGCATTCCCCATTTGAGGACAAAACCATCATGCAGAGATGGAATTTTCGGTTGGAATCATTGACTCCAATCATTGCGATGTCGTGACCTCGACTATGACAATTAAACGTGAAGTCAATGGCCAGATTACTGCATATTGCAAGTTTATCTAGTAAAAGTTCTCGCGAAAAAAATATATAACTTGAGTTCTTGACAAAAACACATTTAAAGAAGATATCGTCATCAGCATTTTGACGTTCAGTTAAATATTTTTGCACGTCATCCATGCTAATTACAGGAACGGATTTCCTAATTCTAAAAAACCGTATTTATATATATATATATATATATATATATATATATATACACCGTGCATCTAATAATTATTGACAAATTTAAAAAACCACAGTATCAAATAATAATTATATATTTTAATAAAATTTCACTAGATTAGTAGAATGTATAATAGGGGTTGCTATATCATTTGCTCAAATTGCTGGCCTTCATTTTCAATAGCTGCAGTCGATCAAGATGATGATAAACAGCTTATTCCATGCTTTTTCCATTGTCAGCAATTTCTTTTGCAGCTGTCAAAATTCGTATCGTACAATTCAGCGACCAGAGTATACTTTTGATTTAAGATTACTCCATACGTAGTTTTCACAGGGTTTTAAATTTGCGGCTGATGGCACGTTGTTCTGTAAACGTTTTGATGAGCAGTTCTTTGACATGCGAGTAAATGTGAGCAGGAGCTTCATCTGAAAATAGTTTATGAACATTTACGAAGACCTTTCAGGTTAGGAATAATTTGTTCGTTTAGCATGCAGTAATATTTTTAACAATTTATCATACCACCATCCAAGATAATGAGATCACTACACTATACTAGAAATTGTAACGTTTGTGTCCAAAATGATGTAACCATTACAGATGCAAGCTATTGGGAAATTCATAGGCCTAAACACTGGCAACATACGTAACCGGAATGCAAGAAAGAGTTAAAATATTTTTAGGATGTTAGTACTAAGTCGATTACTAATTAGTTGCTCGTTATTATTGTTCTTAATGTAAAGAGCCTCCATTATTTTTAATTATTTGTTCTTTTTAAAATTTTAAAATTTGTTAGACTTGGTTGATGCTTGTGGAGAAATATTTCCGATCTTAGATGCCCCTTAACATGTTCATTTGTTCTTGTAATTAAATGACGACTTGTTTCACCAATGTACAATTTTTGACAATCGTAAAATTGTATTCATAAACGACAGATGAAATCAAGTCTAAATCAAGAGTTTTTTATAATATCAGATGTTCTTAAAGATTTGAAAATTGGGATTATGATGGTTCTCTTTAGATCTTTGTTAAGCATTTTAAGTTTTGATTTTAGCGTTCTTTCAGATGTTTTGATGTATGGCAATTTCCAATAGATTTTTTCACGATCTTCAATTTCATTTCTTATAATCTTGTTAGTGTTTGATTAGAGAAGCATTCATTTACAATCTTTTTAATAAATTTATGGAGATAGCCAAAAAGTAAATCTAGCGATTGTGTTATATTTCTATAGCTTGGTGATAAATGTATAATTCAATCACAGAGGCATTTTATTGTTTTCTTTTTGTGTCGGTCTTCACAATATGATGAAAAAGGAATAATAGACCAGTATTTGTTTTCTTCAAAAACATTATGGTTTCGAATGTATTGTTCATGTTTGTCACAGTTACATCAAGAAATTTAATTGGCTATTGTGTTCTTCTTCCATCGTAAATTTCATTTAATCTAAGTCCTTATTTATATTTCTAAAGAAGTTTTCAGCATTGATTTTCTTCATAAAAATAGCAAATATATCATCCACATACCGAAAATATGATAGGAATTCGTCATTTTTAAATGATGACTCGTTTATGTCCATCGCAAAAGCAGCCATTGTTGACTAAAACTAAAATTACTTCAAAGGAATTTCTCAGTGCGACTTCATAGTCGGTGATCGAAACTGTATTTTCTTGAAGGGACATGGTAAGACACTCTTTACGTATGTAAGTATACTAGTATAGAGCAATTCTTTTTTGCTTGAGTAAAAATGCTTGGAAAAAAGTGTCTTAATAAAACCGATTGTGAATAATTGATAAAATGATGTTGGCACAGCCGCAAAGGTGGAATCTGCCCGGCAAAGTTAAACTAAGCCTCTATAAAAAACATAGATATTCTCTTCTCCAGAAATCAATTTCGCTTTATAAAACCTAATGAGTACTTAGAATCATAACTACCTAAAAATACATTGTGTTGCAATAGCTAAATATTATATTATATTTTATAAAATTCAAGAAAAAACGATGTGATATACACAATAATTTAAGTCATATATTGTTAAAGTATAAATAAAAAGCCCATATATATATATATATATATATAATATAATATACAGTCCCGCTCATAATATTGCAATACTCATCTTCACAATTTATTTCTGCAATGATTAACACAATATCTTTGATTTTTAGCACTAGGCTCAAGTTTGGCAATACGAATTCAAATTTTCAAACCTTTTTATCAGAAATTTAGTTTTCCTCCTATTCACTTGTGAAGGGGCACCCTAGTAACTATCTCAATAAATATACATGCTATGTACATTATAGTGAAAAAATCGAATTCAGCGTCAAAAATTTAGGTTATTCTAAATTTTGTGTACGAATTCATTCAGTAGATTTTATTACGAGTTTAAATTCGTGAAAATCCTATTACATCACTAATTTTGATTTAACTTCAACCAATGTAATTGTGATTTTAGCAAAATTTGAGTGGTAGTATTTTCGAAGCAGTGGAATATATTTATGTAAAAACTTTCAGTATTATCTAAATTTTTTATCCTAAATTCGATTTTTTCATTATAATTTACATTGCATCTATATTTCTGGAGTTCGTTTTTAAGGTGCCCCTTCACAGGTGAATAGGAGGAAAACTAAATTTCTGATGAAAAGATTAAATGAAAATTTGAATTCACAACGCCAAACTTGAACCTAGTGCCAAAAATCAAAGGTATTTTGTTAATCATTGCAGAAATAAATTGTGAAGATGATTGTTGCAATACTAATGAGCGATACTGTATGTATATATATATATATATATATATATATATATATATATATATATATATATATATATATAATAAATATGAAAATAGAAGTAGTTACGTCCATCCCCATCCATTTCACTTAATTTCTGGGGGCCGTTTCGGCACAGTTAATTTGCGTCTATAATACATAGCAACTTCAATTGAGGAGAAAGAAATATGGTTTCCATAGGAGCTCATGTTACAAACCTCATTAAAAATTTCTCTAAGCGAGAACTTTGACTTTACGGCCTCCTGCTTCAATGAATTTCTTTTCTTTTTTATCTCAATTTGGTTATCAATTTAAATTCACGTTCGTCACATTTTTACCGTCTCCTCCTGTCGCTCGTTTCCTTAATTTTGCATTTATGTTTCTTTTTTAAATTTATTATTTACATACACAGCTTTTTGTTGGTATGATTATTATTGTTAGCTAATTTGCTTGATTTACAACTTTCTGTTCCAGTTTATAAATTGTGGTTACTTCAGTAGGCACGCATAGGGGCATTAAAATGTAGAACTTCACTCTAAAATGTCATTACTACATTAGATCATATCAAAATGACAATAAATCCCATCTAAAAATTTGATCTCACGATCTGATAAACTAAGTTAAGCAGTCTATGTCTGTGATATATAAATTTATTTAAATCGATTGGTTTCACCGTTTAAATGGCTTTCATTTGACTGTACCTTGCTATCAGCCTTAATGTCATTTCTGTTAGTGTTGATTACCCACTTACTGCCATGGATTTCAATTGCCTTGTTAATTGATGCTTTGACACTGAGTTCTAGTGGTATTTGTTTTTGCAAGATATGAAGTCCAAGTTTTCTTACAGATTTAGATAGTCAAGAATATGGGGTAATAGAATAATCCATGCAGCCTGCCTGATGTGTTCATGATCCACTTAATTGTTAATTGTGTCTATAATTTTGATAAACTATTATATAATTCGAAATCTTCCTCAAAGCCAAAAGGTATATGTCGAGAAACTGAACTCCTTGTGTGAGCTTTGAGTGTTTTTTTGTTTTTGCATGCAAGTGCGAAAAACATTTTGTGTATCGCCATTGTATGCGTAATATTGAGGATCTTCTGTAAAATACACTGTTTCATAAGTAGATTTTCTGCAGACTTAAATTTTGAAGACAACTTCTTGGTCTGTTTCCTATCCATGAAGGTTGAAATGTATTTCGGGCTCTTTCCATACTTATTCAAAAAGCGTTTCTGTTGATTTTGTAGTTATTCGGCACTTTTCATGATGTCTATTATTTGCTATTTTTATTCTTATTCTATATTCCACTTTATGCTGTCTATTTTCATGATTGCCAATTGTTATAATTGTTTGACCTAGATTTGAGCTCTATGTAAGTTATGTAATTAGCATATCTTAATGGGTCTAAAGAAAATTAAAGATTTCGAAATTGAACGTACACCATATTAATGTTAATACGTTTTTTGACTAGTGAATAAACTCCAAGAACATTCCTGATTTTTTGAGGTAATCAATGTTCTTCAATACAATAATTGAGCTGTACAATGTACTTTTAGTTGCAATGCACCCAGGAATTGGCAAGTTGCTTCATTTGTTTTAGATGCATTTAAACATTAAATTTACAAGTAGACAACTGCTCATACAATTTCTAGTTACTAATTAATCAGAAAAGAAACCGCATAATTAAAAATTCACCAATATCTAAGTATTTTGAAAAAGTATGGTTTTTCTCTTGGAATTCGAAAATTAATGTGCATTTTTGTTTCTAGAAATGTAAATATGTTATTTTTGTGGTAATGGCATCCAATATTGTTTGTGTAGCAGTTCTAGCTGCAGAGAATTTCCCATTATTTATAAAGACCATTGCAACTCAAAGCGAAACGGAAGAGTTAAAATTCCACTACACTGTTCATTCATCGCTCGATGTTATTGAAGAGAAAATGACTAATTTCTCGAAAAATACTGGTGATGGCACACGTGATTCTTATCTCGGACTTTTATACACTACTGAGGTTATTCTTTTTGCAAATTTTTAATTCAAGTACCAGAAAATGATCGTATATTAAATCAATACCCCCATTTGTAGATGTTTTAAAGAAAATATTACCATTATTTAACATACGTCGTATTCTATTGTTTAAAGTAAATTTTGATAATTATTGAATTTGAAAAATTTTGCCGAATTTAATAACTTTTTGGAATGTAAGAATTTCCGCCATCTTATGCCATAATTTTTTATATCGTTTTTTAGGATTATCGGGTGTACGGCTATGTGAATAACAGTCACGTCAAGTTTGTGATTCTGGTCAAAAGTTCCGACAACTCGCTTAGGGATACAGATTTAAAATCAATGTTTAAACAATTACATTGGGCCTACACGGATGCAGTTTGTAATCCTTTCTACGATATTGGAAACCCCATCACTTCAACGTCATTCAACAAAGTTGTGCACACTATAATGGCTTCGGAATGAAGCTTTGATCTTTATACAGTTTGTAATATAGTTTTTTCAGAGGATAATTTTAGCTACAATTGTTTTGAGTGGCACATTTTTATTGAATTTATTTTTCGATATGATACGCTATGATTTATTTTCAATTTCCTTTTTTTGCAATGAAATATACCCGTGTACAATGGCTATGTCACATTTGCAATCCGCAGTTTGTTGGGAATATTATATTTTGCTGTAATTCTTACATGCACCTTTGTAAATTTCATGAGAATTTTATTAATCTAATTAACCGTATTTTAAGTTAAAATGTTGAAATAAAATAGTTAGGGAAACCTATCAATATTTTTTTCAACAGTCCTGAAAATAAAGTTTTCAGATGAATCTCAGTGATTGTGATTGCTTTTTTCTATGAATGCAAAATATATAGTTTAGGACTACATCTCATCACAAGAAAAAAAGCAATTTTGTAATAACCTGACCATTTTTTAATCAGAATTACAAGAATTCTGCTCAAAGCTTCTTGCGATATAAAAAACAAAGTGAAATTAAATTTATTTTAGAATTATTGAGAACCTAGTCTTTTCAATTTAATAAGTACGCTTCTGATGTAATTGATCTTGATTTTTATATAAAACTATAATTTTTACTATTGCCACAGATCTTCCAGTGTTTCACAATAGTTGTAGATATTCTATGTTCGGACCATTTTTGCATCGTTGCCTTGAGATTTTTCCTAGTTTTGTAACACTCGCAAGAAATTTTTCTGACAACTGCTTAAAGATATTACTAATAGTGCTTTAGCATTGGGCCTAAGGAACATATCGTTATACACTATTTTATAAGAGTAAATGGTTATACATGAAGGTGTGTGATGACCAATTGTTTATAAAGATATGACGAACATTGACTGTATATTGCACTCCCAAGAACACCATAAGAGTAGCAAATCATTAGCACCCGTGCAATTATATTGATTAGGCTTTCTTACTGTAAAATGCTTCTGATATGTGTACAAGTTTACCATAGCAAACTATGACCACACTTCTAGACTTAGGATCAATAATCAGACACGTATATTGATTTCGAATAGCTGACACTAAATAAACTGGATTATCAAAGTTATAAAAAATTTGAAACGCACCTCAATCGTAGATTGCAGTAAGTTTGCAAATTACTACTTTGACAAACGGTGACGGTGATTTTCTCTGATTAAATTTTGGTTGCTCTCATTTAAATTGCAATATATTTATTCAGCATTTATAGCATTTCAATATTATTGCAAGGCCTTGTTTTTGAACATCACATCCTACATTTGACTGATATTTAAACGAAGTGGCAATATCAATACACTTTTCGTAAAACTTATGATGCTTCATGCCCAGTTGTGTACTCGAGGGGTGCTTAGAGAGGCTCAGGTCACCTTGTTAGAGATGTTTTATGGTGTTGGGTGTTGTATTTTATTTGTTGAGATATTTTATTTGATCAAAATAAACATAAAAACACTGTGCTCAAATTTGGAGCTCCCTTGTTAATTATTTGGGAGTACAGCCCTGTTCATGCCTATTTTGGGGATCAATGCCGACATAAAATAACAGCAATAAAACACTGCAATAATCTCCCCCAATTATAATATATTAGTTTTAATTATGACCATCTATTTCACAAGCAACATTCAGAAATTTTCGGTTGAAATTCGTAAAAATTCTTGTAGGAAATTAATGAATTTTCCTCATTTGGAAAAAATAATTCTATGCACTGACATACGCCACCCCCATGAATGGATATTTGTTATTGCAAGTGATTAATATTAGCTCTAACTCCCAAACAGAAATCCGGAATGGAATCTATTTTGAGTTTTTTCGTAAAGATCCATCCATTACTTAGAAGTTCACACACAGTAACAAATTTCAAATATAAAGAATAATTGTTAAGAGCACCTATATTGCATTTACATTATGCTCGAAAGTATGAGATCAAAAAAGACGCCCAAACAGCTTTCAACTGGTATATGCCAATATCTATGCAAATTTATGAAATTGGAAACTGCATCTCAGGAATTAAATTGGACTTAAATTTAAGAGAATTAATATAATGTTAACTTTTTACTTATTTATTAGGAGAAAATGCGCATTGTATATAGTTGGGCTAAAAAAGACAAACCGTTAATAAATTGTTGGATTTCTCTAATATAAAATGTATTGATAAAACTAACACTCTTAGGCAGCAGTGAATATTGTATTTAATATTAAAGATCATTTAAGATCTATCTCTGTTAAAAAATCCTATTCAAACCCGAATTCGCTACCTAACAAAATTAATACATCTGAAAGTTCAAATCCTTTCCAATGTAATTCAAAGTCTTCCTTAAACAAAAATATATTTATGGAAAGCAATTTCTAGGATTTTAATTTTATTAAAATTACTATACGATAACTCGTTGTTGAAATAGTATTCTGCTAATTTAATGTTTTGATTTGTGAATTTATTGCTGCTACTCAAATATATCATTATTGGTTATTTAATTCTAAACATTTATGAATTTAAAAAAGAAACGCATCATTTATTTAACATGTTTCGGCATGACGCTGCCATTGTCAAAAAGTTTCCCACTATAAAATTTACAAAATATTAATCAAATTACATTTTTTGTATTTTCGGTAAATTTAAAGAACTGTGATATGAAATTTACATATAAAATTTTATCCAAGGCAATTGATAATATAATGGAATGCTTTTGAGAGGTCAAAACAGGCAATAGCAACAAATTTATTAGAGTCTAATAGTGCTTACCACTTTTATGTCGTTTGTCTGATGTTGAGTAATTTTTTCTGAAACCAAATTGTGATTTGGACCATAGTTTATGATGATTTAAATGAAGTGTAATTTGTTCATGTAATTGTTTTTCAAAAATTTTACTGATTGGTGATGTAATAGATATAGGTCGATAGTAGTTAAGACCGAGTAGAGGCCATCTCATAGGGACACCCTGAATAAGACCGAGTAGAGGCCATCTCATAGGGACACCCTGAAGTTCTCCTAACACCTATTACTATTTACCATGAAGGAATGGACAGTTTCTATTGGACGCCATCTAACGACGATATATTTTTGACAAAGTTAAATTGAACAAATTAATTTTTGTGACGAATTTCTATTTTTGATTTTAGGACTTAGGCAAACTAATATTTTTGACGCCAGGTTTCACGTAAAGCGTATTTGTTGTAACAATTCTTAAACATGCAACAGCATGCTAGTAGTATAAATCCGAGTGAATCCCATTGATATTTTTTACCTTTGTCCCTGGTGGGCATGGATATGATGTAATTGTGTACTTTGGCCGTCTGTGTATCTCTGACGTCATTGACACATATTGGTTTTGTTGACAAACATTTGTTTGCAGTCTATTGTATAAAATATAACTAATTTTTTTATAGGTTGAGGAATTTTCGAAAATCCCATGAGATTAGAATTGTTGCAATCTACTGTTCAAAATGTAACCAATTTTTTTACTTGCTTATTTACGTGGACTAACTTAGCTTACATGTTTTATTTTCTTTACATACTTCATACTTGCATTTTGTTAATGTATGTAACTCGCATATTTATGTTGCTTAATTTAGTTTGCATACTTGTTTTTTTATTAACACACATGACATTGGAAAATACCACATCACACATTATTTTAGTTTACATACTTGTTTTTTTATTAACACACATGACATTGGAAAATACCACATCACACATTAATTTAGTTTAAATTGATCAGTTTACATACTTGTTTAATTTATTAACATACATGACATTGGAAAATACGACATCAATTTAGTTTACATGTTTACTTTACATACTTGTTTTATTCGCTAAAATTTAATAACAAATGTTTGAATCAGAGAGATAATAATACTAGTTAGAAGCGTAATGGCTTATTTCGGTAATAAAAATGTTTTGCGAGTTTCATGACACCTAATTGATTCGTTTTGAGATGGCTTTATGTATTCATTTGCGATTATCAAAATTTACTCATTGATTGAAAAAAAAATGTGAATGTTAACGCTTTCTCAATAATTATAGTTTTTATTTTAAATTCATAAACTATTAAACAACTGCAAGTACTTTAACAATAATTGATTTGTAGAATGTCTTAAAATTTATATTTAAATTAAATATCCCAAAGGCAACTAATTTTTTTCGA
>CABFPE010000057.1:318259-330622 GCA_900660155.1 Hofstenia miamia | reverse complement strand
ACTTAGTTGATGATTAATGAAACACATACAAATCATTTCTACTTTCTCATTGTATAAAAAATAGTATTTTAAATTTACTAAACTAGCTATTACTTTATTTCAATCATCCTTCCCTCATGCTAAATTTGAATGTCAATTGCATGTTAAATTAATAGCTAGGTAAAACATTGACATTTATCAGTTTAGAGAATACTATAGATTTTTACCTATTTACAAAGAAGACGTAGGAGTTTAAATTTTTTATATTAAAACTAATGTTTATGAAATGAAATAATTTATCAAACATATTAACATAAAACTAGTACATGTAGAAAAGAGTGAAAGCAAAACTATACATTTTCTATTTACTAAACTAATACAATACGTTTTGCAATAGCACGGTTCCCAATCCCCATGTCATCGTTGAGGAAAAGTTTTTTAATGTAAATCGCAAAAGTAAAAAAAACGTCAGAAAAGAAATGTAAGTCACAAATGTGAAAGGACGTCGGAAAAAAAATGTAAGTCACAAAAGTGAAAAAACGTCGGAAAAAATGTAAGTCTACAAACGTGAAAAAGTCATTTACTGGTTATTTATTTAATTCTTAATATAAAAGACACCAAAAAATTTTAAAATATAAGCAATTTCTTACAATATAAAATAAATATTTTTAAACGTGTTGTATATATGTGTATCAATAAACGTTAACAACCAATTTATGACACTAATAACAAAACATGTTATCAACAATCTTGAAACGTTTCATATAAAAATTCCTACTTGCAAATATTTTATTCTTGGATTTAACGAGAAATACGCATTGAAAAAATATTTATTTCATTCGTACCAGAGACGGTGATTAATAAATCGTTTTACTTTATTAACATTTTATTTTCGTAGCATCTTTCATTTACATAATTCTATACATTGGGAAAAACATGTTGTAATAATAATTGAGATTGTCTTCCAACTTGTGAAAAAATTCTAATTTTATATGATTTGAAAGTGTTTTATTTAATTGTTAGTGATTTGGATTTCATGTTTGTTAGATAACAATTTTTACGATGGATACATTTTGACATTTAAACAATAGATAAAAATTTACGCACAGCAGCATAATGGAATTTTACATGGTTCTATTATGTTTATAATTTGTTACATTTTGACATTTGAACAATGGCCATAGATAAACTATGTTGACATTATTAAAGCATGCATTTTTCAACACATAGGAATATGTACAGCCGGCATAATGGAATTTCACATTGCTGAAACAAAGACAACTAATCTGAAAGATTTCAAACTTTTTGGTAAGCTATTTTTATAATTATATCTCAGATATTGTTTTGATTCTTAACACTTTTTGCAATATTATCTCTAGTTAGTTTTACAGATATTTATTTTAAAATGGAATCAATTTTATTTTATTAAATTGCTGCGAATCTGCAGTCCGATGTTAAATTTATTATACACTATCATAAATAGAAACGTTGTTTGTTTGCTAATACACATTTTTAATTGAATTTGTTTAAACTTTTATTTATCATGTGTTTTATACTGTGATCTATCACTTAATTTATTAATCATTAATTTAGATGCGATCGTGTGAAATTCATAATGTGCAATATGCCTCTAATCAATGTTTGAAAAGCTTTCGTATTCATTCAACTTTGTATGTACATCTACATTCTCATTGTATAATAAATAGCATTATTAAATTTAATAAAGGAGCGATTACTTTATTTCATTCATCATCCCCTCATGCTAAGTTTGAATGTGAATTGTATGTTAAATTAATAGCTAGGTAGAACATTGACATTTATTAGTTTAGAGAATACTATAGATTTTTACCTATTTACAAAGGAAACGTAGGAGTTTAAATTTTTTATATTAAAACGAATGTTTATGAAATGTAATAAATTATCAAACATATTAACTAGTACATGTAGAAAAAGAGTGAAAGCAAAACTATACATTTTCTTTGTTATTTTTAAATGTTTTGTATTAATAACCAATTTACGATAGTAATAATCCAAATTGTGAAAAATTCTAGTTTTATATGATTTGAAAGTGTTATTTAATTGTAAAGGGATTTCATGTTTCTGAGATATAAATCTTTATGATTGGATACATTTTGACAGTTGAACAATAGATAAAACCACGTAATATTGACATTGTCTATGAAAGCATGCAATTTTATACATAGAGCGGATTAATGCAATTTCACATTGATGAACGAACTACCCATAAAGATTTCAAACTTTTTGGTAAGCTATTTTTATAATTATATCTCAGATATTGTTTTTGATTCTTAACGCTTTTTTACAATATTATCTTTAGTTAGTTTTACAGATATTTCTTTTAAAAACATAATTTTATTTTAATGAATTGCTGTGAATTTACTGCCCGATGTTAAATTAATTATATACTTTATAATAAATAGAAACGTTGTTTGTTTGGTAATACACATTTTTTATTGAATTTATTTAAACTTTTAATATTCATGTGTTTTATACTGTGATCTGTCACCTCATTTATTAATCATTCATTTAGATATGACGGTGTGAAATTCATAATGCGTTTGTTTCCTACAAAATTCCCTCAACAACAATGATGATAAACTAACACAATAGACAAATTTAATAGTAAGATGATCATTATAAGAAAAGTGTAGAATAAATTGCATTTTTGTCTTGTCTTAAACACGTATGTGGGTTTTACCATGTACGTTTATTAAATATTAGAAATTGCGAGTTTTTGCATAAACTAGTTCCGAAAAATTATTTTGCTTTATTACCGAAATAAGACATTACGCTTTTAACAAGTATTATTATCTCTCTGATTCAAACATTTGTTATTAAATTTTACCAAATAAAACAAGTATGTAAAGTAAACATGTAATCTAAATGGATGTGGTATTTTCCAATGTCATGTATGTTAATAAAAAACAAGTATGCAAACTAAATTAAGCAACATAAATATGCGAGTCACATACATTAACAAAATGCAAGCATGAAGTATGTAAAGAAAATAAAACATGTAAGCTAAGTTAGTCCACGTAAATAAGCAAGTAAAAAAATTGGTTACATTTTGAACAGTAGATTGCAACAATTCTAATCTCATGGGATTTTCGAAAATTCCTCAACCTTTAAAAAAATTAGTTATATTTTATACTATAGACTGCAAACAAATATGTTTGCCAACAAAACTAATGTGTGTCAATGACGTCAGAGATACACAGACGGCCAAAGCACACAATTACATCATATCCATGCCCACCAGGGTCAAAGGTAAAAAATATCAATGGGATTCACTCGGATTTATACTACTAGCATGCTGTTGCATGTTTAAGAATTGTTACAACAAATACGCTTGACGTGAAACCTGGCGTCAAAAATATTAGTTTGCCTAAATCTAAAATCAAAAATAGAAATTCGTCACAAAAATTAATTTGTTCAATTTGACTGTCAAAAATATATCGTCGTTAGATGGCGTCCAATAGAAAATGTCCATTCCTTCATGGTAAATAGTCATAGGTGTTACGAGAACTTCAGTGTCCCAATGAGACGGGTTTCACTCGTTCTTAACTATTGTCGATAGTTTTTGGGACACTATCGTTTTTGGTAAATTGTAGTAGTGAGCCTTTTTAAAAAAATCGGGGAAAATATTCCATTTTAAGCATTCATTAAAGATATAATTCAAAGGTTTGGCAATATATTTCACATTGTTTTTTAGTAGTCATATTGGAATTTTCGAGGTGCCACTTGACTTGTTTGATTTTAGTTTCTTGATTTAATTACTTCAAAACTTGTTATAAAGCAAAACCCAAATTCAGCAGTGCGCCTATTAGGATTTATTTACTGAAATTTTGTTTGAGGACCGTCATAATTACCTAGGTTTGCAAATGTTTGATTTAAAATATTGGAAATTTCAAAATCAGAGACGTATTGATTTCCTTTGGGGTCTACAATTTTTTCTATGGGGATGATTTTGATTTTGTACAATTCAAGATTTCGTTAATCAATCTCCATTTACCCTTTTGTTTCGGTAATTTTCTATTTGACTATAAACTACTACTGATACACTTTCAACACTTCAGTATTAGAAATAGAACTCCACTATATTATAACTACTTAACTAAGTTTACTGAACTACCCAAAATGAAATTTTTTCATAAGTAACATATCAAGGTTAAATATTCGTTGTGAATAGTTGATAAATTTTGACAACTTAGTTATATGTACCTAACCACTAAGTAGAGATATTTGCTTAATCACTTTCATATACTGCTCAAAATTAAGAATTTGATGTGACAATGAGCTAAGCTATGTAAAGTTTCTTGAGCACAAGTTTTCAATAATGCCTTATGACAACCCAATTACAACCATAAGGGCAGTCATCTTCAGGACAGACACCTCCTAATTTCTGAGCCTCCATTAATTGCGACATAATCGCATCCAATAATAAAATTTTGAAAATATGTTTTACGACTTTTTAACAATATCTTCAGTGTAAATCCGTAAAATGTATTGTCACTTTAATTGATGTCTTTCTTTAAAAAAGATAAATGTGTAATTAATAGTAAATTTATTCTATTTAGGACACTGGAGCAAATATGTACCTCTACTATTCCACATTTATTTATGGTGTAATATCAATTTCTTCAAACTTAAAAAGAAACCATTGTACATGATTTTGAGGAGTAAACAAATAACCATAAAATTGGAAAACCACATTTATTACAAATCAATAAAAACCAAGGATATAATTTGCATTTCATACAATAATACAAAAATTTCAAATATAATATTTAAATAAAATATCTTCTATTACTAAACTGTGATAGCAGCTATCGCATAAAAAGGACATAATTAGCGGGTAACAAACCCGTTTTTCCATCAAAAACACCTTCTAACCAGCCCGGCTCAACAGTCATATGAACTAAACAAAAGAAGTTACTGATTAGGTAATTCAACAAATGTGTTACACAACTTACTACTGATAAATAATAAAATATTCAAAGGTTTCAATGGCATACAATACGAGCCAATGGATACGTTACTAAAAGCCTTCCACAGCAACTTAAAAGTAAAAAAATTGAACATTTTTGTGTGGGAGTTGTCTTCAGTTTGCATGTAATTTAATTGCATTCAAAACTAACAATAGATTAAAAAAAGATATCTTTCATCAAAATGAAGAATTTATGAGACAATATCAACTGGAGAACCCTAATAAATCAATGAAGATTAAATTTACATGACATGAAACATGAGTATTTTTAGGCATATTAAAACATGTTATCAGAGGTATGAGACTAATCAGTGCAATCAAAATTAACCTCGATATTAAAAAATCAATAGTGTTTTTATGTTATCATTGACCAATGAAATGCCAAACATTATTATAATGCAACTGATTAATGTTTCCCTTACAGTTATTGATGTTAATACATAAAATGCCAGTTTCACTGCATTGCAACACTGATTGTAAGTATGTCTATCATGCAGTAGATGAAGCAAATCATTTGTTCATTAAATCTCCAATATTTTATCTAAAGCTATTTACAAGAACACAGATCAGAAAGTGTGTCTAAATTAGTGGTGTGAATAAAAAAAGTAAACAAGAAGCATACTGAAAAGGGAAAATGTGGAACTGCAACGTTTTTAATTAATTGCTGGGGCACTTTTCTACAAAACAGTGACAGTACGAAAAATGCAAATGTATTAGGCCACACGAACAAATCATTTTAATCTTGAATAATTTTCAAATCTTGCTTTTTAAAAAATATAATTATGATACAACAGTTGAAAATGGTATGGATGTATACTTGCTTCCAACAGAGAAGATCTTATGAACTGGAATTTTATAATCGATTTAAAAAAACAAAATTGAATGAAAATGGTCAGACAATTATGTAAAAATAATGAAATACACACTAATAAAACAAAAATTTACAAAAACACCAGGTTCTGATGATTGAAAGGATAAAATAACACATTCAAAAATTTTGTTAAGAGTTACTCTGGAAAATGAATTTCACAATTTTATAAATACGTATTCATCGGTAAGTCGAAAAATCCTTAATATTTTTATATGTTGATTCATTTGAATAACAATTATTTAACATAACAAAAGGATAACACGAGCGGAATTGGTTCAGTTTTTATAAGACAAATAAGTACATTCATATTTGTATTAAAGTAGTAATTTTGCCATCGCTAGCTGTGGACAATATGTTCAATATTAAAAAACATTTCTCTAGAATGTAGTTACAAAATTAGATCTTAAGATAGACTTGCTAACGAGTCGAGTTTGAGCACTGCATTACATATTCAACGAGCCTAAAACGAGCTTTTTTAAACCAAGCAAATTTTTAGTTCTGCTTGTTAATATTATAATGCAACTGATTAATGTTTCCCTTACAGTTATTGATGTTAATACATAAAATGCCAGTTTCACTGCATTGCAACACTGATTGTAAGTATGTCTATCATGCAGTAGATGAAGCAAATCATTTGTTCATTAAATCTCCAATATTTTATCTAAAGCTATTTACAAGAACACAGATCAGAAAGTGTGTCTAAATTAGTGGTGTGAATAAAAAAAGTAAACAAGAAGCATACTGAAAAGGGAAAATGTGGAACTGCAACGTTTTTAATTAATTGCTGGGCACTTTACTACAAAATAGTGACATTACGAAAAATGCAAATGTATTAGGCCACACGAACAAATCATTTTAATCTTGAATAATTTTCAAATCTTGCTTTTTAAAAAATATAATTATGATACAACAGTTGAAAATGGTATGGATGTATACTTGCTTCCAACAGAGAAGATCTTATGAACTGGAATTTTATAATCGATTTAAAAAAACAAAATTGAATGAAAATGGTCAGACAATTATGTAAAAATAATGAAATACACACTAATAAAACAAAAATTTACAAAAACACCAGGTTCTGATGATTGAAAGGATAAAATAACACATTCAAAAATTTTGTTAAGAGTTACTCTGGAAAATGAATTTCACAATTTTATAAATACGTATTCATCGGTAAGTCGAAAAATCCTTAATATTTTTATATGTTGATTCATTTGAATAACAATTATTTAACATAACAAAAGGATAACACGAGCGGAATTGGTTCAGTTTTTATAAGACAAATAAGTACATTCATATTTGTATTAAAGTAGTAATTTTGCCATCGCTAGCTGTGGACAATATGTTCAATATTAAAAAACATTTCTCTAGAATGTAGTTACAAAATTAGATCTTAAGATAGACTTGCTAACGAGTCGAGTTTGAGCACTGCATTACATATTCAACGAGCCTAAAACGAGCTTTTTTAAACCAAGCAAATTTTTAGTTCTGCTTGTTAATCGGATTATACAGATTTTTCATATTTTTTCATTCAATATACTTTATTCATAGTCTTATTTTAAAATGTTTATTAAATAATAGGAACAGCTTCAAAAAAAATTCAGAGCTCAATATTTTTCAAAAAAATTATCGAGCTAAAACGAGCCTCATTGAAAGGTTCCGAGCAGAGCAGAGCCGACCATACTCAAAATTAAAACGCTCCGAGAGTAGAGCTGGTAAAATTTCCGCTCATTGACAAGTCTGCCTTAAGCTAATATTTACTAATTACTACTAAACATATTTTAATGAAAAAAAAACTTTTTGTGATCTTTGTAATTTAGCAAGAATTAAGAAAATGATGAGTTTATAGTTGATTTTTTAAGGTGTGTCTGTAATGTCACGCATTCAAAATTGTCCAAGAAAATTATCAACAAAAATTTGAGATTAAAACTTGAAAATGTACTGTATATGTATATATTGTTTTATAAAATTTAAAGTTAAAAATACAGACACATAATTGGAAATTTGCTTAAATATATTATACGTTCAAAACGTATTACGCATAAAATATTTCCTGCGCAGGTAACTGTAACTGTAATAAGTGTTTTCGTAAGTCGAAGTCTACATACCATTGGTAATGATGTCATCAGCCCGAAATGTTAATTCACTATCATGATCTGCATTACAATCATACAAAGCACGAACTCGACTAAAATGAAAAGCAACATATTGGTGAGCAGACTAATAAAAACTTAATAGTTTTAAATGGCAATCTGATTTTAGCATTATTCAAGTAACCGAATACATCTGAATATAGAATATTTTATTAAAAACGGCAAAAAGCATGGTTGAACTGCAGTACTTTTTTATCCAAGAGTAGACATGTATCTATAGAACAAACAGATTCAAAATAATTAAAGAGTATATACTCCATGGGACTGGGTAATATTGAGTAAAAATGTGTCTAAGGCAACTAAGCTTAAATTTTTTTCCCTGAATTCCGAGAGCTGCCGTTGGATGAAACAGTTTGCTAAGTAACAAGAAATAAGTTATCACAAATACAAAATGTGAAGCAATCTATTAAATAAAACACTTTGTTCGATAAACTAATAATATATGTATTAAAACTTACAAATTTTTCGGAGGCGGGCTCAGGATCGAAGGCGAACTAAAACAGTGTGTAAGCAATGTGTATGTGACAATAGTACCCAATGCCCAGTTGAAACATGCATCAGTCGGCAAATTCAATTTGCTCGCACTAATAAATTATATGCCCAAAAGACAGTGTGACGAAATGAGTTCTTTGAAAAAGGCAGACTAGTATTGAAAACACTATATAGAACAATACACAACAATGTGAAATTGAAAGAAAATAATTAAGAGGTTAAAAAGCCATGAAACTTCAGACAAAACTCAAATTCTATTATGTCCAAAATTCAACCAATCATTTTAAAGCATTATTTCAGTAAAGAATTCTTACTCAATGAGGTTCGAGATACTTTTCAAAAGTGTCTGCATCCTGGGAAAACCAAAATTTCCAAACAGACTGAACATTCTTTTTAGCTTGCCTAAATGTTAGCATCCCTGTGAAAATAGCTTGGAAGTTATCGATTTTCACGTTGTGACAGTCAATAAGTTTGCGCTTAAATAATCTCGATAATTGTTTTGTAATCAGAAGTATATGAATTAGCTACGAAAAAAATAGTTTATATTACAAAATTTCAACTATTGTTCAAATTCTCTACGGAATATACAAATTTTCAGACACATGTGTTTTCCTTTTAAATGGAAATGCAAGTTTATACCTAATTTATCCGACAGTATTTGTCACTAAAACACATCATTTCATATTTAATATAAATTATAAACAAAAATTACTTAGGATCCACTTTTGAAAGAATATGGAAGGTTCACACATTTATGTATGAAAGATAAAGCTGCCGACAAGTTTTTCAAGATTCTTTTGAAAAATATAAATGAAATACGCTTAATACTTGTTTTCAACAGTAAGAAAATCACAAATATAAATTGAAATACTGCATAAGCAATATGCATACATTTAAATTATACTACCCGCGATGACTATTTCTCAAAAAACTTAAATTTTAATGGAATCATTTATTGATAATTTTTTTAAAAAATTATATTCAAAATTTGCAAAAAAAATTGGAGATTTTCAAAAACTGTTTCAATACTGAGCTGTGATGCTTACTTAATGTATATTGGAAACTAAAATCCTACCCATGAGTCAATAACGCTCTAATAACTCTCTAATAATACTGGCACTATTCTTGAAACTAGACGTGCAACATATTGCATATTACAGGTTTTGCATAAACCAAGAGACCATTGGGAATAAACTTGAGGGCATTCAAAGGATTTTTAAGTGACTTGGCAATTAATGCATTAAAATTAAATAACATGGACTAATAAATAAATGTTATAAAAATAATAAACAGAGTTTCGCAAAATCAACGATTGATGGAATATTGAAAATTATTAGATGATAATGCTAAATTAATAGAGTACATAAAGAAATACTTTGAACATAGAAATGATGTAATCCAAACATAATGAAATGCAGGTATTTGATTGGTTTTAAAAGTTGAACCCTACATTAGTACATTTGAATGTAGTTGTGAATCGCAACATGTGACTTAGCAACCAGTTAGACAACTTTTCAACTAATTAGAAATCAATTTTGCAACCAATCAATAGTCAGCATTACTTAGATTCCTTGCATGTGAAATAAAAAAATTCAGATTATTGTCAATGAATTACTATACCGAAAGAATAGCGCTAAAAACTTTAATTTATTCTAAATTATGAAAATCAAATTTACATATACCTTATATAAAAATAATACATTTCTATATTCTCTTTTAATATGGCTGAGAATTGTAACTTAGGATCCTGAATAAAGCAAAATTATATTAGAACAAGTTATGACGCTTCGATTACCCTAGGTTACCGATGGAATTTGAATTTGATTAAATTGCTCTAAAAGAACCAGTTTTAAATTCTTAGCAAGATAACAATTATTGGAATTTTGTGAAAAGTGATTTTGTAGTTTGAACGAATATGAATGAATGCGCTGTTGGAAATGATAATCCTATTCGGTGATTGATAGTATACTAGAGTAAAATTTACAGGAATATTACATTAGCAGAAACAATGTGATTAAATTTTGCGACAAATTTTTAATTTGATGTCTGAAGTTTCAAAGCAGTCGCTATCAGTAGAAAAATAAGGAAACCAACAAACAAATAATACAACCCCGAACCAATGAATTTTTCTGAAATTTCATTAGAATCGCTGTTTTATATATAAAAATTTAGAAATCAACCAAAACATTTATATAACAAAAGCTAGATAAGTCTAGAATCGCAAACTTTGAAATTTACTAATTTTTTAAAAACAAACTAAACAAACTATAAACAGTAAAAATCTTAAGGACACCCTACACTACCTGTAAAAGTGATTAACAGAAGCACGAAACTTGCTATTTTAAATCAGTTAACTGTTTTTAAATAAATATATTTTTCGTTTTATATTAGAATGCATAAATTATAATAATTAATTTTACTACACTGGTTTTGAGTGACGTTATTAAATATTGATTAAATTTATAACCAAAATATACTGCATTTTGAGACAGGTGCGGTTTTACGAGGAGGAGGGGGCACTGCCCTCCTTTTCTTCAAAAACTAAGCATTATATGAAATTGGGAATCTTTCTGTGAATACTGTGACAAAAATAAATGTGTAGTGGTTTTCAAAAGATAAGAACCAATTTTTTCAAAAACTTTTCTGCCCGTCCATGAATAAAAGAAATTAGTTCTCATGTGCATTTTGTGGAAAACCTCATAAATAATTACAGTTTTTTACAAGACATGATTAGACTTTGTGTAAAAAAATAATTGCCTTATAAATGAAGGAAAAAAACTTTGAAACGCGCCTGTTTTCAGACCATTTAAAAGTCAATAGGTTGAACTGAAATCAAATGTCTGACCTACATCTCAAAATCAAAAATAGAATACAAAGGTTTAATGCAAAGCTACAACATTCAGTTAGACTTCAGAATATTGACTGCAATATTTTCCATGATACAAAAACCGGCATAAAACAGTAACACAACAATTTTGTTATTATGAAAAAAGTGAATAGAAGCAGTGGAAATGAGAATGGAAATGAAATATTTTATTGACGACGAATGAGATGATAATGGAAAAGAACTTACGATTTTGCAAAAAACGCACTAAACATGTCTGTTAACATTAAACTAACAACAAACTATGTGGTAAAAGCAAATGAATGAACGATGCTTGCATAAAAGTACAAATAAAAAACCCCAGAAATCTTAAGAAACATAACAATTAAAAATTTTCCTTCCACATTTTAGAATATTTTAGAAATGCCTGTATTAAAACAAACTTGAATCATGAAAAGTTCACTTAAATGTGAGGGAGGTAGACATGACAAAATCGTTTACACACTACTGTAGGTTTTGCAAACAACAGTTTAATAAAGTAAACATTTAAATATA
Organism: Hofstenia miamia; assembly: GCA_900660155.1. Classification (NCBI taxonomy): domain Eukaryota; kingdom Metazoa; phylum Xenacoelomorpha; order Acoela; family Hofsteniidae; genus Hofstenia; species Hofstenia miamia. The sequence goes on along the minus strand of CABFPE010000057.1, from coordinate 318,740 downwards.
TTCAGCAAGGAGTTCTTAATTTAAATTAAGAACTCCTTGATATTCAGCATTCTTCACTGATTTCCTAGGATTAGGTCGCATAAAATAGACAATGCGTTTTTGTAGTTTCTAGAGTGCTTAAATTATAAAATAGGACATTTCATTCAATATATCTATTATTTGTTTTTTAATTAATTGTGGTAGCTTTTGTTTACTTTATTGTACATTCTGTATGTTCATTTTGTAAATATGTTTGTATACATTGTAAATATTTGTACATATCTTTTTTTGCAAATTGTATATTTGGAATTTGTGCAATCAATAAGCAGAAACTATAGGCTATTTAACGAAAAAAGAAAAAAAATTTTTACGCTGCAGGTAACTAGAAGAGATTTCTAGATTTTTTGATTTTAGAAAACGTTACCCATGAATAATAAAATTTATAACATATATAACATATATATATATATATATATAATATATATATATACATACTATATAT
>CABFPE010000057.1:290092-312918 GCA_900660155.1 Hofstenia miamia | reverse complement strand
TGTGTGAGGTTATGTTATTTTCCCTGCCCGCATCTTGAAATATTTCAACACTTCAGTCGTTAAAAAGGGGCCTTACGAGTATATAAAAAAGCATTTGAATCCTATCGGACAAAACCGCTTATTTCTTCAGATCAGTTTAAAAATATTGTCAATAGCCAATTAATTGAAAAACACTGCTATCAATAATGAAGAAATATGGGGGAGGCTGGGACATAGGAACATAATCGAAAAATGTGCCTAGATTTGTAGCAATCGGAGGGGTTTTAAGGACTAAGGAGTTAGTAAAGTTAGTAGTCAAACAATTGGGTGTAAGCGAACGTCACTAGTATGAGTTACCTCCTTTATACGATAATGATGATCCAATGTTTGGAGGAATCCGCTTGTCAGTTTTATGAATTGTGTGATTTGTAGAAGGCTTTGTTTCGAACATCTAAATAGTTTTACAAAATTAATCAATCCATGTAACATTTCTATTAGACATAGTTCAGGCTATTTAACACACTGTGATACAGATTATTTAATTTAGAGGCAGTCAATTCAAGATATAATTGGAGAGTTGATGAAAGAATCTTAAATAAAGATATTTTAATTAAAAAATGCACTAAAGAAAAAAATAGCTTACAAAATATTTGTCATCTAAAAACGAGGTTGTGAATTTAAATTTGATATTATGGGTTAGAATGTTATCTTCAATGAAATGGCTATTTCATAATGCTAGTAATTAAATATTTTTATAAGTGAAAGCCAATCGTTAGGACTGAAAACCTCGAAGCTGTATAATAAATTTATTTATTTATATAGCATGCAAAATTGTTAGATTTGCAAAAGGGTTACACCCAATATTAATTATTATTACTTTGTAAAATTTATTAATGATTTAATCAAGTTGTTGAACTTAATGGAAAAATACGAAAAAATATATACATGTATGCTTCCCATATTAAACTGTTCTCAATCAATTTTGAATCGCATTAATACCTAAATAATTTTTGTTTTTATTACCTGGTGATAGTGATCGATTAAAAGTTGGAGAACAGTATCATTTATTTTCCAAGTGATGACTTCAGTTAAACACTGGACCTCTTGACGTATCAATGACGGGCCGAAAATTACACCCAAATTACTACTCGACATCCTGTTTGTATTACAATTAGCTGCAACCCTAAATGAATAACTTTCACGAGACAACACTTTATGAGTGTATAGTATATATTTAAACCATATATACATATTATTAATATAAGTTCTAATCAATGTTCTTATTGCAGCAAAATTTGCGTGCGACCATTGCATATTATAATTCTTGAAAAAAAATATTGAATTTTATTAAAAAAATTATTTCAATCACTATCTAAAATTTCTTAGATATAAATTTAGGGGAAATTTTGTAAAGTAAAATTTTAGTAATATTTTTTCAAATTTTTTCACTACATTAAACTTCTATTGTGCCCAAAAAAGCCTTCTTTCTAACAATGGATGTTAAAATATGTTACTTATTACTAGATAAGTAACAATTAAAGCACTTTCACAACAAAATAAAATTAATGTATATACATATATATATATATATATATAAGTTGTTCCTATAGGTTGTTTTTCAATCCTTATATTAAACTTTCCTGAATATTATTGGTTATTTATTTAAATTATACAGTCCAATAAATGATTTTTTGCTAGAGCACAGAGACGAGCTGCTGCCTCTGCCATTGCGAATGACCCTGATGAGGAAATTCAATTATTGGATGAAGAAGACAAAACGTTTGTCCCAAAATTTTGAGACTGATAGTGTCAACAATGATTATTGATGTTAGTTAACAAATTACCTAAGTCTTAAATAAAATGACAATAAAATGTAGCAAAATGAGTAAATAGGGTATATAACATGACTTTCGTAATCTCATTGTAAGAAAATTGATTAGATTTTAAATAATTTGTATTCAAATTGGAACCTTTTCCAATCGACCTAATAAACCTCAGCCTGTACATCTTCAATTTTAGTTACCTTCACTTGTGTGAGACAAAACCCTGTTTCATGTGTTCATTATCAAAGAATTAATGTAAAGTAAGTGATGTAAATACCTTTTTGCATCAATACGTCAAGAAACGGATATATATATATATATATATATATATATACTTTATAGGAAATATCAGTTCTGTTATATTTACTTTATGATAAATTAATAAATTAAATATATCGAAAAACTGTTGTGAAATACTAATATTAGCTTATACTCCTTAAAGGGTTAAACTGTAACTATGGTTGCAACGCTTTAATTCGACACAAAACTGAGAATTTTGCTACTTATTGTCAATTGGTTTATACATTTCTTCGATCTATCATTTAAAATCCAATTAATGTTAAAAAAAGTTGTTTTGAAGTGTGCTAATTCTATTTTTAGATGCATGGTTATGCTTCTCATTCCGCCCCGGAAACAATACCAAATTGGCAATTAAAATTGCTAATTTGAAGTAAATTTCCATATCAGATTTTGCATTGTCTTTCGAAATTGAGAATAAGAGTAATACAAAAATAAGAAATGGGTTTAGTAGGTAATAATACACCAAATGCCACACTAAATGCCATTAGTAGGTGATAAATAGGGTTTCTGAATATAATTGCAAATTGCCATGACGGTATCAATAGGTGCAAAGGCCATTTTATTATAAATGAAGCTCAGGGTTTATGAGTTGGTTAATATAAAAAAACTATTAAGATAATGTGCTGTAAAAATGTTTGATTAGTCGGTGAATTTTAACACAAAATCTGTTATCTGTTGACGTTAAACAAGCCGACAAGTACCAATTAAGCATGGTGTGTGCAGCAATAACAAAATACTGTCAAATGAAAACATAGTACGTAGATATATACTTGCGCTTTCTTACCCACCATTGATTTGAATCCCATGGCATAAAGAACTTCCACTGTCACCCTTTTACTTTTCTATTATAAAATAAGTGTGAAAATTGTTGAACACTTTCTATTCTATTGCAGGATCAAGTAAACGTATTGCATTTTCCACCAAAATATACACTCATTTCTCTTTGTCAATAATAGATATCAATTGCGTAATATAAATGTTTATATGAAACTCGTGACTGTGTTAAATAAATGATGAACCATACTCATTGAGATGACAGATGACTTGTTTTAGAACATCAAAATGCGTTTGCGGTAAGTCATAGACCAGTTGATGAAGGACCTCAGGTCGTTTTTCTTTATCTTCGATTTCTAAACAGCGTTTATTATATTTACGAAAACCGCAGAAATATAGCATTCTATAACTTTTGAAGAATCAACACAAGGATCTAGTAATTTAAAAATCTAAAAAATAAAAGCCGCAAAAATGGCTTAAACGGAAATTGCGTTATGCTGTGTGCAATTACTAATAAATCTTTTATCATTAACAATGTTCCTAACTGCGTAAAGGAAAAAATAAAAATACGTAAAAACAAGCATTTCTGCAGAATTTTTAAAATACGATGAAAAATACGCAAATATAAACTTGATTCTTAGAAATAGTCAATACGTTTTGGCGAATTTTCAAAATAAAGGGGTTCAAGCAGGCAACTTAAATACCTTGGTTTCAAGGTTCAGGCATAGGAAAGAAAACAATGTACTATTCATGGATATGCAAAGAACACTTAGAATTGATGCTGATTAGAAACATTCATATATAACGCTTAGGAATGGCAAACGTTTTGGATAAAGATTGTTAAAAAAAAGAATTTCAAGAAGTCCCTAAATATAAGTCAATTTGTGAAACTGCTAATTCTCTTACCTAACTTCAAGAAAACTCTGAAATATATAGATTTCATTTTTTACTGTACAAATGATTAATGTAACCCTAACATTAAAGTCCCAAATTTAGTGGTTTCATGAAGACTTAAGTGAAATAGCAATTTCACAAATTCCCTGAAATTTTGGATTTCATGAATTTCCTGATTTCACAATCTTACTGTAACATGCGCACGTTTTAAAAATATAATTGTGCTCCTAGTGTTAAAAGTGTAACGATAACATTGAGTTTCATCATCGCGTAACGATTAGGGCCTGGCGGTATACCAATAACGCGGTATTTTGAAAATACCGAAAAGTACCGATATCGCGGGATCTTGCCTAAAAAATTTTACAATTAATATATATATATATATATATATATATATATATATATATATAATGTCAAGCAGTTTAAAAAAGCGTTCATAAAGGATTTTTTTGGGTAAACATCTGTCGTGATATAGCTATAAGAAATATTACATATATTGTAAATTGATATTTAAATCGGAGAGGTTGCCAAAAGGACTGAAACTACAGCCTTCATGACGTACAGTTTCTCACACAAAGACATTGGATCAACCCTTCTTCATATATCATCAAAAACTCATCTGAGAAAATTTTTAAACTTCTTTTTATTTATTGTCTCTCTTAAACAGAGTTACGCCATTGCCTTAAATGCATTTCAAAGCTCAAAAAATACTGATGAAAGCTATTGAATTGCAATAAACAAAATATTGCAAATATATATAGAACAAATTTTCTAAATTTGGAGCACAATCCATTTTAATCTATTGTAGTTTTTTATCTTACACTGTTTTTGCGCATGTTGAAAATTTTTTTTAATGTACACGTGATTTTATATTATCATAATGAAATTTTTTTTGTCCTAAAATGTATTTCTTAAAATATTTTTAAAATTCAAATCAGGTTCTCAAATATTTAGTATCAACATTACTTTAGAAACAACTGAAGAAATCTCTAAATACGAGTTGCTTTCCAGTGTTGAGCTACATTACGTCATTTCCAAGAAAGATGATTGCTAATCATTATTGTAGAGAATAATATACATATCTAGATTGCAAATTTTTTGGTAGAAGAGGAACAAATTTCAAGCATGTTGACATTTTGAATGCTGTATTCCNATTATGAAATTCTATATATATATATATATATTGCTGCGTTCAATAAGTCTTGCAAATGATCTCATGATTTCCTACCCTGTTAATGCACAATATTAGTTTTCCACTCAAAGATGACCTATAACATGGATGTCTGAATTCCGAAAAAAAATTTCAATTCAGTTCCAAAGGTGTTGTCTAGGAGCAAACAGATTGAGCAGTTATCAAGCGCCTGCAACGAATTTATTTATTAAAGAAAAAATGAATTTCCAGAGATGAAAAACCATCTTTATTGATCAATAGAACAAAGACAAAAGTTCTAGTCAGTGACGTAATCGCCACTCAACTCACACACACGATGGCAATGGCGTTTGAGTTTCAGGAGTTCTTCTTTGAAGACACATTGGGGATGCTTAGTCCAACGCGGGACTAGTCACTTCTTCAGGCGAGTTGAGGTGAAGTTGCCGCACGTGTTCTTTTAACTTGTGGTTGATGAAGCGATCGCACATGTTGAGAACGGGTGAATGAGGCAATTGAGGAACAAGTTCCACTTTCCTTCTTTGAAAGAAAGCTGTGGTCTCGCTTGAAGTATGACACCGTGCTCAATTCTTAATTTTCCATTTAATAAATAAATTCGTTGCAGGCACTTGATAACTGCTCACACTTTTTGCTCCTAGACAACACATTTGGAACTGAATCGAAAAATTTTTTTCGGAATTCAAACATCAATGTTATAGATCAGCTTTGAGTAGAAAACTAATATTGTGCATTAACGGGGTAGGAAATCATGAGATCACTTGCAAGACTTATTGAACGCAGCAATATATATATATATAATTGTATTCAAGCAAGCCCACGGGTCAATATTCGGAGAACGAAGCTTGAAAAACTTCTGTGCGAGACCTAAGATATAGTACTACAAAACATTCACTAACAATTATATGCCTAACTAGCGCACAAAAGTTGCTATAAATACCTTCACAAAAACGAGCTATTTGTAGAGATTTTTTCTTAACAAATCAGATTTACAAATGTGCCCGTTCCATTCTTGTTAAGGTGCATTTATTTCTTTGTAACACAATAGTCATTATTATGAAATTTAAATGCTCATCTTTATGCTCAAGGTCGAAAGGTCCATTGCAGTTTTAATGAACCGAGGACGTGTAACATTTCTGTAGGGTTGCACTTGTCTTAAACTTTTTATATTAAACATTATTATTCTATGGAGCAGTTAAAAATTAAATTTTCTTTGTCAGACCCTAATGTTCAATAAAATTTATGCATATTTGTAATGAATATGTCTATCATAAGTCAATATAGTCAAAATTTAGTAAGCAATTCCCATTCATATAGGAACTCCCAAAAATATCATATATAATTGAAATAACCATGGTACACTACAACTGAAAAAGTGCTTTTTATTTTTGTCTCTAATTATAACTTTGTAGTGTTGATATAAATGCCTAAAAAAATTCAGAACCAACAAATTTTAAACTTTGAGGTAAAAGAATATGTAAAAAAACGGGTTTTTGGGTAAATAATCTCAATTTTATGTGGCCAAAGTTGCATTTTTTAGGCAAAACAATAACAGCCCAAATAATTAACGTAAATAGTGGAGCATAAGCCGCACCGCAAAATTTGAAACTTGATTTTTAAGTTGGAAGTATGTAGCCTGTAGCCTCATCTGCCATGGCACACTAATTTTGTCTTTCCCACATATGCTATCCATTCATCATTTAACAGACTTAATTTCACCATAAATGCCAAATCAGCCAACACATTTTGTAGCACATGTAATCGAGAAGCGCGAAATTGAATGCTGTGTATTTCTAGTATCTTGTTAAATATTTTTCTTTCATTATAAAATATATCGTAACCCCGAACTTAGTGAGAAGTTTAGATATAATTATTAGACTGTGCGTATAAGCCGCACCCCACACTTTTAATCAAAATTTTAGGATTACATGTGGGCTTATGCTCGTGGATTTACGGTAATTCTTAATAATGCATCTATTAATCTTATTACTATTAGTTTTTTTAGATATCAAATGCCTGCAACTATTATTTTGATCTTAATGCTTTTCACATATATATATATATATATATATATATATATAAATATATATAGATTTTTATAGTCACACCGATNCTTAAAATTAAAACGCATACTGTGCACATCCAAGAACATCTGACACATTTTATAAGGAATGACTGGTTCGCGAAGATGCATCAGATAGTTTTTTAGACAACTGCTAACTGTGCGAATATCGTACTCAGGTTCCATAAAGTTGAACGCGTTGAAGTCATCGCCGTCCTTGAAGTACGCATCCATTAACGACTTCATCTTCGTAATTGACCCAGCAACCCGGTATATGCCTTCGAAGTTCAAACCTAAACAAGTCTAAATGCTGACAGAGCCGCAGTTAAATTAACTGACCTCCTTTAGCTTCAATGGCTTCAATGGCCTTTGTCACGAAATTCAATCCCTTTTCATCAAGCTCGTAACCACTAACTGCTACTTCTCCATAGATCTAAACGTCTACTTACAACACCAGCACATTTCTATTAGATAGTGCATGACTAAAATTCAATCCCAAAAAGCAATGACACTTCTAAGAGAGCTAAGTCTCTTGATTTAATTCAGAAAATGGTGTGCTTTCACTGTTTACAAAAATAAGAAGTAACCACCAAAAAGTGTGAACACAAAAAAATCTAATTGTGAGAAAAAGGTAAAATATAAATCAAATTGTGTATCACTCAAAAATACAAGATGTACGAGCAGTCGTTTATGAATATATTAGGGTATCAAGTGATTTCTTCAAAATCACTGAATTTTTCCTAAATCTTAATACTGTGAAAACCATCTCTGACCAAAACCTAACTGCACATGTGAAAAACGTGGAACCTCTGATGCCCACAATAAATGCATTCATCCAAACCAGGTTTATAAGCAATTACGTTATGATGATATGAGAAAACAGATGCGCAGCCGATGTACAAATATAAGAATTAGTGAAGCGTGTACTCAACATAATGATCCAAAACCTACATTGCAACACTTTATTTAGTGAATAATTTTATAAGTCATTATGTATACTTCGTAATAAGAATTCAGATGTGTTAGCCTATGAAGAGTCCCGGAAATGCCTCAAACAACCCATTGTGACGCAGATAAAACCATCCCATTCGTGTATACGCATGTGTTATGAAATTGAACCCAAACATCAGTTGACATTAGGACATCAAAATACTATTGGGTTTTGGACTCCACAATTAGAAATCTAATGCAAAACCACTTAAAAACTATAGTGTAGTACAACTGTAAATTCAAACAACGAGAAATGAACATAATTTAGGCTCGAGGTTTAACAATATAATGCAGAAAAAGCGTTTATGGGGCTTGTTTTGTTCGAATATCTACAATTTGGAACTACTAAGTTTCGGAATTTTGATGGTGTCAATTTAAACCCAGTTGGGAAAATTTAATTTAAAACAGGCTATGTACACAAGGGTTAAAACATAAAAAATCCAATGAAAAACCAATGGTAACAGATTTTAATTATGATAGAACGGTGAAATTTACCACCACCGATATTTAATAAAAATCGGTTAATATATTCAAAATAAATAAAATGGGCGGGTTTAGACCTAACTATTACAATGTTTTAAAATGACCACATGGTAGGGTAGATACTTAATTTTCACTAGCAGATTAAACTTTCCGTTAAGAATGTGATTGATTCCTTGGTAAGTACGGCAAACTGAAGCACTCGATAATCGCTAGAGACAAACAGCATGAATTATCAAGAGCACAACAATGAAAAATGAAAAACTTACTGTTAATGGTTTCTGAAACGAGATTTAACTAAATGTAAAAATCTATAGACGTAATTTGATTAAGTGACAATGCTTTGTGAACACTGAAAAAAATCAGTAACTTCGCCAAAAAAATATTAATCCACAATAAAACCATCTCAACACTTCCGTTATTGGTTCAATTTCCACATCTTGAAAAATTAGAACGTAAGATCGGATTGCAAATAAAGTTCAAAATTTGTACACACTTTATCAATATTTCTGATATTTCATATGAAAAATAGTGAATTTGATTTATTTTATATATTACAGACAATGTATATTAATGATTATATGGTTGAGAACAATGCAAAAATTGAGCCTAATGCTCCAAAATCAAAGTTAATCCTGACAAAAATAAAAACTTTTGCAGTGGACTGTATTAAATATGTATCTGTGGTTTGCCAAAAAGTTGTTGCAGCAAAATATTGTAATATTGTCACTATTCAAGGTAGCTTTGTCACTAGTTAACTTGAAGATGCTAAAGCCTACTTGGCAATACACTAATGATGACATCTACGTAACATTTTAAACGTTTATAGGTAAAAAATTGATTTAAAAAACATACTGGTTCTTCCCCCTCCATTGCGTCTATCCAGGCTTTTCTTTCCTCTGGGCTGAGTGCCTGTAGAACAATTACACTTTCACCTCTAAAATATCACTGGGCTACTAAAAATATTCAAAAATTGCATGCTACACCCAAAAATATCTACATCAAAAATATTTTCAAAAAAATACGCTACCTATTAAAAAAAAGTCCAAAATGTTTTGTAACCATTTCAAATCATTCAGCAAATCAGTAAAATCTCAATTTCAGTTACCAGTTTCAAAACGCAATTGTTGTTTTGTAACAAACTTAGTTAATTTCCGTTACACAATTTGCTTCTGTGTGAGAAATGGACATTACATTTAACATAATAAATATTTGAAAACTAACTTTGATTTAAATTAATCTTTCAAACATGCCTAAAACACGATTTTCCCACTCAACACTGCAAAATATAAACCAATATACATGTATAATAAACTCAGTTGAAAATTCTAAGCATTCCGGATGGTTCAAATCTGATTTAAATTTTGATTTAAATATTGGCAACTTTAAATCAAATTCTTACGTTCATGACACACAATAAGGCACGTTGATTTTTTGACTTAAAGCTTTCAAAAATTGTTCTTTAAACGTGTTTAGTAATTAATTTCATTAGCTACATTGATAGTTATTCTTATTACGAAGGTCAAACAAGACCACCTCATTTTTGCTTATCACAGCCTATGTAAATTGAAAATTCCATGTATCTTCTAATACATTGCTCCAGCAACTTTATCATGAAAAACCCTATTTGAATAAAAAAATCCGATTTAAATAAAAATAATTTGATTTTATTCATTTTTTCAAAAAAAAATCAGATTATTTCATAACCCTGTTTGGAAGCAGGGTTGTTATATTAAAGTTTTTTTAAAAAAAAACGCTTAAAACATGTATTTTTCGATATTATATTGTTTTTATAAGTTCACTTTACAAGTTCAAATTAAAAGATTACTAATTTCAAATTATAAGACTAGAAAAGAATTGAAGTTAAGAGAAGAAATGTGCTATTAAACGAATGTATTAACAGAAGATATGGTTGTATTAGTGAATCACTTACTTCATGCTCGATTGCCTTGCTTATGAAGAAGTGCTCTATATACAACTGCCGCTCAAATCATTCTGGTGAACCATATTCAAAAGTGTTTCGCTTCTCAAACGATGCTGAAGAGAGGGATCTCTGGCTTTCAAAAATTCCACAAAAACTAAGTGTTGGAAAAAACACTGTTATCTGTGAAAAGCATTGGAAAAAAGCATATGAAACGTAAATAGTCAGGGGTTTGAACTTAAGCATAAATTTATGATGACCTGAAAAAATTGTCATCTACAAAATCATGTTAAAGGAAAAAGTACCTGTATTTCAATGGTCTGCCGTCATTTTGAAAAACTTAAAATGTATTGTATTTTCTGAACATATTGCAGGCAAAATTGGTGATCTGGTGTTTTTTCGAATTTGAAATAGGTAATCATTATATTTTTACTATATTTTATAAAATATCATGTCAATACGTTAATGGTCAATTAATTAGATATTCAGCAGATAAACCTCGGTTGCTTGCTAGAACAGTTTTAGCAATTATGGTGGAGCCACTTCTTGGTCGACATATTGTTTTAAGCCTTCTGCCTATATTTGCCATTGAAGCCCAATTTTTACATTCAGCCATTACAAATGTGATGAATATGGAGGAGTAGTTATTGGTTGCATTTCTGATAACAATGCTGTTAATAGGAAGTGTATATAAAGTTATGTGGAACTAGAGCTCTTATTGAAAAATTGCTTGCTTTTCCACACCCAATTTTGGAAGATAAAAAGTTCTACTGCATTAGTGATCCAGTACATTTAAGGAAATCTTTTCGCAACAATTGGATCACGGAAAAACGTTCAATGTTAAAAGATTTTTCTGGAATAAATGATCATATTATAATTGTTGAGTTACCGCTAAAAAACAATAAAAACATGTTTCTTTAAAAAGTGTTTTATTCGTGTTTTCTCCTCGTGTTTTAAACATGTTCAAAACACCTTAACAACCCCGTTTGGAAACATGCCATTTTTAACATTAAATTTATACGAACTTAGAAAAATATTAAAAACTCTTTAAACACGATATACATCGATATAATAGAAAGAATATAACATAATAAACACTAACTCTAATTATGGCTTATGAATTAAGTGTGAAACAGAACAAAATGTAAAAGCAGGTATTGAAGCATTGGTAAATAGTGATAGCGATAAAATGGAATGCCTTTAAGGAATTCAAAAACACAGCATTTAAAAGTATAAATATTGCAATAATTTTTATCAGACAATGTTTACACAGGAATTAGTAAACTATGTTCACTTACATATGAAAATCTATCTCTGTTAGTGATACTTAATCAAATCAAAACATCAATCTAATTCATAAAGGACGATATCGCTGGCTTCCACAGCACAATCCAATACTTACCATATATTTGAGTAGTGCAACCTAGTAGTTTATGAAACACATCTAACATACACTCATGAACATAGTTCACACGAAAATCGAAAGTTAACATAAAATAGATACATAAACACAGAACCAAACGTTGGATAGCTTGTTTTGATCATTTCGATGGTGCACTAGTGGCACTGTAATAAATAGTTTTGAGTTACCAATTAACTGCTTTCGACAGCAATGTTCAGTCCTCATAATCAGGACTAGCATGAGATTCATAAACTCGTATAGTCAATAATATAATTGTACAATGCCTACTTGTCACTTGAAACTTTCACATCAAAGCAATTAGGTCGACTGTATTCAGCGTCATTTCTTCTGACACAATGAATGAAAGTGTAAGACTCCGTCTAAAGAACAATAAATAAACAGAGAGCTACGAAAAGTTCATCTATAAAAAATCCAATTGGAAGTCTGAAACTTTTCGATTTCTTTTTGCAATTTTTCACATTTTCCTAAGCAACATAGATATAGAAAAAATCTTGCAATTAAAATTCTTTCATAAAAAAATAAAATTGAATGAAAAGAATAAATGGTTCTTTAAATATCAATTTGCAAGAAGCCAAGGTTGTCAATTTGTTGAATAGAAAATTTTTGGAATATGAGCAGAAAATGCTCTTTAAAACTAAAAAGAAAGTCTCATAAGAGTACACTTGTAATAACATTTTAATAAGAAATACTAATAAGACATGCAATGAACGTTGAAATTGAACCCGAAATGTCGTATACGTCGCCATAGCTGCCCACAACCCTTAGTGATAACATGAAGTTGAAAAATATGGCATAATTATTGTATGATGCATCGTAGAAAGTAGTGAAGAACTATCGAATGCTTTAGGGATTTGTTTAGCTTACCTACTATTTAACAATACTTAGTTACAACGTCAATTTAATGCATTTAATATTTGAAATCATACATACAATGATGAAACATAGTAGTAAACAAATAAATCTGGAACACAAACGATACTTCAAGTGTTATTAAAAACCATTGAATTGTTTGAGGCTAAATGGTGTGTGAGAACCTAAATTCTCAATATCATTAACTAACCTAGCAGACATCCTTGTTTGTGAACTTAGATGTAAAAAATGCTAATACAGACTGTAAAACAATACCGGAACTTCGACGTACACGTAATAAAAGAATACTGTGGTTAATTATTAGCTTTGGATTGATGGACACATTTACCTAAAGCCTAAGTGAATGGATGCACAAAAGCAAGTAGAAATATGAATTTACTAGACTAGTCCATAAGCAAAGAACACAATACAATCAGGTGATACAGATACACTAGTAAAATGCATTGGGATCACTTTTCAAAAGGTGTGACAATTATTTTAAGAAAATACTGCAAATTTGCGAAAATACAAGTCTGCGATATTGATTTTGCAGTTATACTTCCCATTTATATGCTTGTTGTGTAGTTATTGGCATATAATAGGTATTACTAGACAAAATAAGTGCATCCATTGATAAAAAAATCAGTCTGAAAATGAAAACATTGGTAAAACAATATAAATCATTTGAATAAATTCACTATTTATAGAAACAACAATGCCTACGATTTATGTAGAATATACGCGCAAATATGTATTAACATTGCTGGGCCAGAAAATGTTTTTGTCTACATTACAAACAGTCGTCAATTAAAAAAATAGGTCAATCCAATTATGCAAAGACGATAGTCCTGTTTGACACTATTGAAGATTTTAAGAGTCCAGGGTTGACATTCAATGACTATTTTTAAGTTTTGACTTATTTGTCAAAACACCTCAAAATTACATGCACGTTCTAAAATGCGTTCAAACCGAGACAATAAAGCTGAATTATAAAAATTGAGTTTTATAATGAATTTCACTTGCATAGAAATTTTGATACTTATGGGCAATACAGTACTGTAAATATTGATAAACACGTCACCGAGAACTCGTCTCTATCCCACAGTTAAATCATCACTTCGTAAATAGTCTGGCTCTGCGTTCATGTTGACATTAAAAATACATAAATACTACAAATTAACTATTACATTGCAGAGCTTAGAATTTATTTTTCAATGGCTTTGTTGTGCAACGATCACCCATTTAAACTGAAGTATAGATTTCAACTGTTAGCCATGTATGGAATTAAGCTTATTAATTTTATTCGAATGTCTTGTTTTACATGTCAAGACTATAATTGCCGAACATTACATAGTACATTAAGAATCATTCTAATGTTAAAAATACAGATTTTTTAAGCATTACCAGGCTCCACTATATATACATATGATTTCTACAAAAACATTTTAACAGAAACAACACACGTAATGATATTTATGTCACATTTGTTCTGAATGAAACTTTCCAACGTGTTAATAACTTCAACTGGATATTTATGTGTGCATGTATGTTTTATATCTAAACTTTCACTAATTTTTTACTGTAATGTCTTCTAAAAGTGAATGTTACTCCTGAGTTGTTATGTATAGTTATCCAGTAAGACGAATTGATCATGATCGGTTTTTTTTCAAAGTCAATATCATAACGGAACGAGTATGCATTGCATAACAAACAACATGCCAACATCTCCAATACTCATGGAAAAATGATTTCCTGTATATTATACACACATTACTGCATCTTAACCTAAGTTCATACTGTTTGATATAAAGTTGAAAGTCACTGCTTGCAAACTTTAACGTTTAATTCAACAAGCTAAAAAAGTAATAAAGGGGAAAAATTTAATACATTCTGTAGGTGCATATAAACAATTCTTAGTTAGAGATACCATACGGTACATAGGAAATGAAATGATCACATTTTACCTTTTGAATTGTCTTCATATGATAACTAGTTAGCATGAGCTAAAAAATTATTCAAATTTAGTCGCCTAATAAAATAATCATTCAAACCAAATAAAGCCTTTAAAAACTATAAATAGCCAATAAAATATTTAGCAATAAACACTCACAGCTTTTAATTCAGAATGAAGGTGGGTTTGGGAATAAGGCGTCATGTCAAACTTTTTCACATCCGGAGACTTTTGATAAAACACACAAAAGTACTTTTGTAGTGATGATTCTAAATTCATGCATCATACGGCGATTGAATCAAAATTTGAGAAAGATGTAAGGTCAAGTACATTCTTTTATGCTGTACTAACCACTAATTACAGTTCTTGTCCGGCCCATAGGATATCGCAACACCACTACGAACAAAATTTGTAACAAAATTATTAATAGTCCAATAAATTTTTTAAGATGATTTCGCTTTAAACCAGTGTTACTCCCAGGCATGTTTTTGGTGGGCCCATAATATTAGCAAAAATATTTTCTTCATATGCTGTAAGAGAACAGTGACTCTACTAAAAATTTTTCATAAACTTTGTTAACAAACTTTCTTAAAATACAGGTTTTCATTAGTTGCATGTTGGTTGATTCAACAAACTCAAATTTGAGGAGCCCGCGCTCCCTTGTGCGCACTGCTCTACTTTTATTGTTGTTCTTCAACTTTTTGTTAGTGTAGCAATTTCTATATTTTCTGCATAAAGTAGAATAATTGACATACTTTTCTCACCGACCCACAGATACCCATCTTTGTATTCGGGAGTGCCAGGTTTAAAATTAGTGAACGGCTTAGATAAGAAATCATCTTTGATCGAGCGCCCCTGCTCAAATGAACGTTCAATGGATAAACGTACCTAAAAGTAAAATTTATTAGAAAATTCAACCAACGCAATGGCCAAAATTTTGAATCTGGAAATTACAGACAACCAAAAATGATTAAATTTCACTTGTCTAAATTTCGCAAGATAGTCAATGAAACATTTCCTCAGATCCATTAACACAAAGAGAGTATGTAACCTTAAATTGAACAGTTAATCAATAATAAAAAGATTACAATAAACAGAATAACTTAAAAGAAATTTAATAAAACATTTATACCTTGTGCTTGTAATGAGCCAAAGCTATGTGTGTGTGCAGTGGCGTACGCAAAGTGGAACACGACATGGTGAATCCCCCTGTCAGGTTTTCACAATTGATTTTTATTCGTTAAATCAAAAAAATCTTCGGGAAAATGTTAAAAAAGTTAAAACTAAGGCCCTGAATTGCATTTTAGGTTCAACTTTTTTCAATATTTCCAAAATTTTTCGTGAGGCTACCACCGATTTTGTGAATCACTGAACATGATTGTGTATGCCCATGTGTGTGTTTCTGTTACCGAAGATCTCGAAAGCGATTGCAGATTTCTAGAGATTTTGAATAGGCATCTCGAAAGCAATCAAAACTATCATGGGCAGGCTTCATTTTCAAAATTTGGCAGCAAAAAATATTTGGAACAAAAGTGGGCAGTAATTTTGAATATAAATTGTTGCTAGATTCAATAGTGCACAAAAAATTCTAAACATATTTCTACGATAACTATCTCTCTGCTAAAATAAAGTTTATTAAGCAAAACAACTACAGAAAACACTTGGAAGCTCAAAGAGATCATTTATAATGAGGTTTAGATAGGACAGTTAATGCTCTTGTTTGAACATAATTTCCATCAGGTCAGACAGCGTAATGGCAAAACAACTTTCTGAATGCTAAAATACAACAGGCTGTTTCCAAAAATGGACATTAACTCCGAAATATAGAGAATTCAAGTTGGAAAGTAATACTTAAAAATGAGTTTTAGAAAAAATTGAAATTTGTAACAAGATGAATACAAAATTTCAACATGCCACCAAGCGTAGAATGTACAAGCTCAAGACAAAGAAATTTTCACAACAATGGTATAGATGTCCATAGAAATGCATTTTAAAGGACTTTTATTACTTCTAGTATATTTCCCAAAAACTCATATACCAAACAACATTCAAGAATCGACAATGTTGGCAAAAACTACAGATCTCAATTTTTTAAATTTTCTTTTTGAAAAGTCTGTGCATATTACGTTGTTGAGAACAGCCTGATTAATGGAAAATCGCAATTCAAAGCGTCATAATACCTCTTATTGCAAATGCCATTAAACTAACCCTATTTAGGTTAGGGGGCTAATTTACCACCTCACACAAATGTGATTATTATGAAAAATTGAGATGAGCAGAAGACCAAACCAAAATTTTCCTCGCGTCAAATTAAGTTTTACCTATTTTCACAAAGTCTTGGGTCGATTCCTTTCCTCAAGAAATTTAATGGGCAATTTGTTGGATGCAGGTCGAATTTTGGATGATTTTGAATGTAATCTTATTCCGTCCCATTGACCTATATTTTGAGGTTATGGCTTGTCAAAGAGTGTGTATATGCTCTAAGGTATATTTCCTTGATCATACTTAGAAAAAATTCGCGTTGGGCCTGTTTCAGTTGGTGGTAGAGTGTACCTAAAATTACAAAAAACTCCATGGCTAACTCTCAAAAGTGCTAACGTCAGCAAACATAATGCCACACATTGGAATAACGATTATTTTTTCCAAAAGTTGATGTTCAGGCTTACCACATGCAAAATTATGGACTGATTGGGTCAATAAAACGGAAAATGAGTGGGAGGGGTATTTTGCCTTACCACAACTCTATGTATGTAAAAAAGCCCAACCTAAATAGGGTGAAGGACATACTTTGCTATTAAACGATTGAAATTGGAAAGTTTAGTGTAAATACCCCTCAATGATTTATAAACTATTAGATTCAATCAAAATATAGTTCACAAATCTCCGTTTTTTAGAATTCAGAGAAAATTGGTTAGCTGTGATTTCATACGAAACTTGAATAACTTACAGGTGCAATATCGCTTTCAAACTGCTTCAATAGGGTCACGTTCTTCTCATTATACATGTAACCTAAAAAATTAACCTAATTATTTTCGAATGTCTTCACATTACCTGTATAGTATGACGACACATAAACACGCATAAACACCAATATCTAAAGATAAATGTTTAAAACATGAAAGAAACTATAAAATATACTTGTTCGACATATTCAATTTTCGTTCGTTCTTGGGCTTCTTGCAATTTTAGGACATATTCCATTGAAGAAGGTAGGAAATGCTCATAGTCAGACTTCAATGCTTTATACTAAAATACTTTTAATATCAATATAGCAATTTTTTAAAGTTAAAAAATTTCAGTTCTTGAGGTGGGACCTACCCCCCTAATCAAGCCATTTCTTAAACTATGATAGGTCTTGGTCTAAGAAAAATTTGAATGTATAATGATATGACCTTGACCTTGATTTAATTTGCAAAAAAATAATCAAAATTTTGCCTGAAAAAGCAATTTTCAAAAAAAGATGTCAACAAAATGTGTATATATAGCTCAAAAATCTTTTTGCAGATTAATCCATTAGCCATAATCTAGGTCCTAAACTAAGATCTAAGCAAAATAATCTTTGGTTACATATTTATGGTTATTTTTTAAAGTTGTTACATTTTTGTAAAACTTTTCTGTTTTTTGTTGGCTTGACAGCCACTGTGTAGATTTTTGCTTAGATCCTACTTCAGGACCTAGATAATACATAGGGGAACACAACTTGAAAAATCAGCCAAGTCCATTGAAAATCCTTAGAGTAATTACTTTTGAAAATTTCAAAATTCGTAAAAAACTTATTTTAAAAATCACATTTTTTAATGATATTATATTAAGTGAATGGTTTTTCTGATAGCCAAAATATATCTCTATGTTAAGAGATTCAATTAAGTTGCCTTATTGTATCTATTTAAGAGCAATAAACGAAAAAACAAAGGTACCTTCGTTGCTAGGGCCTTTTGCTAAGCAAAATTTGCTGAGTTTGACTTACAACCTATTTTTTTGCAAATATATTTTTGGATTAAATCAATTAGTACAAAAAAGGTACCAATACATTTATAGCCAAAACTGAATTTCAAGATTTTTAAAAAACTTGGACTTTGATTAGGGGGGTGGGCGGAGATGGGTCCGATCTTTAAATATTAACAATGATAATATACAGTAAAATTCAATCGAAATTTAATGATGAAGTTGAGAATTCAAAGAAGAAGGTGGATTACCCTATAGCAAGCCCTTACACCTTTTCCAATTACATTATTACACCAATGGGAATCTTGGCATTAATGGTAATTTACCTTAGATACATTGCATAATCAGTTCTAGCTTAGTCTTAAATCGCATAGAACAGAGTAATCTGTCACAATAAATAACAATTAATCAGGTCTTAGCAAACCAACGCACATTGTCGCAAATAGTGAAAAAACGGCCAAAATTAAAAAAATGAATTTTTACGTAACAAAACAAAATTTTTATACAAGAATGCTAAAAGCGTGCACTTAATAGGAATGTATTTTATTCTTTCAAAAAAAACAAAATCTTAGCATGAAATATCATACGTAGACACGCGTTAAATTGAATAGCGCTATTACACCATGAATTCATTCTAAAAATTGCTGCTAATAAAACTAGTATATAATTGCTTTAGTACGTATTTTTCGTCTTTATGCTATTTCTAGGTAACATAGATAATTCCTAATATATTATCAAGAAAAATAAGCTTAAAAACGTACATTAAATATTTTTTGCGAACATTTAAATAACAAGGGCTGAAATTGTATTAAATTTTATGGAGGCTAAAATTGATATATCCAAATAGTATCGATTTTCGGTGACTTTTGCTTTAATTTTAATAGTATGACCTTTCTATTTTTATGGCATGGAAAAACATCTTGGACAAATTTGCACGCCTTTGCTTCCGAGCGAAATCTAAAGAAGATAAAGAAAGTGTGCAAAGCCGAAAAAGTCCAATTTAAAAAAAGTTTAAGAATAAATTGGCTTTGGTTGTTGATAAACCAAAGGTAGGCCCAGGCAATAACCATGAAGGAAATACGGCAAGGAAGGTATTTCAAAATTTCACCGAATTTTCCAAGATAACTCGAATTGATGAAGACTTAATTAAACGGTTTTACATAAATCCTCAAGTTCTTGGCTCCAACAAAGAAATAGACTGAACATTTTCAAACAAGACTGCAGAGAATTACTGCAACAAATACTCCTAGTTTAAGATGCCTCCAAATGTGCACAAAGTCCTTATTCATGGAGCGGACGTAATTTCAAGCCATCTTCTGCCAATAGGACCTTATTCTTAGGAGACACAAGAGTGCATGAATGAATATGTGCGAAATATGCTCGCTTGTACCATGCAAGAAAGACGTCTAGGAAGGTCACAATACGATATCAGATCCAACACCTCTTGGTTTTAAGCGACCCTTTTATTAGCAGCAGGAAAGAGTCCAAACCGAGAAAAAAAGAGCTTCCCAAGTTGGATGAAGCCTTATAATTAATAGGAATAGGGAAGATGAAGACGAAGATGCATAACACTTTCTAGCTGAATTTTATATGTAGATCATTATTTTCTATAGCTAGAGTTTTAAAATTTTGAATACTTAATTTTGTTTTTGTTTGTTATTTTTGTTTAAAAATAATTATTTGCGAACTTTGCAAATTTTATTATTTTCTTTATACAGGCTACTAGTTTATTTAGACATTTTTTCTTCTTTCTTGATGATGTTTTTAAAATCAAGAATGGTAAAACCTTTGTCTTATTTTTCCCGTGTTTACTTCATTTAGATCTAGCACGCTGTGTTGGTCCATACTATATAAACTCATAAATGTTATATATTTAACATAAGTATTCTAAAATTTGCTTACGATAAAGGTACAAAACGCAAAATATTCTTTATATAAATTTGATTTAAGATTTTCAGAAAACATGCAATTAAGTTACATATACATAGACTATAATTATGTAGAACGAAGGCATATAACCTATATTTTGTTTCATGTAAGTTTCCCAAAAATTAGTATGAGACAAAAAATAATCAGAAACGAAAGCAGAATTTTCAGTAGAGTGCGATTTAAAAAAAGGGGTGCAATTTAATCAAGAGTTTAATCAATTAAAGAACTATCTAAAAAAGACTGCAAGCAAAAAATCATCAAGATTGAAGGTCCCTTTTTCAATAAAAACAATTCTGGGCGTTTTTTCGGCATTTGCGACACTGTGCATCGACTGGAAAGACTCCACATATGTAATACATTGATATATACCTTACTACAGTGCTGTGCAAATTAATTGGGACAACATTGAAATTAAAAATTGCTTTAACAAATGCCTTGCTAAATTACTGGGTATATAATGTAACACATAGTTATTCAATTCTAATGTTTGCAGAATGTTCTAGAATAATCTAATGATTGACATTTATTTTCTAGTGATATCTGGTAGCAGTGATTTCAGGTTTTCCTCTTGTAATAGGAGCAATCACAGTAACATGTAGTGATAGGAATTCTGTATGTACTCACTATCAATAGTTATGGATGTTACGCCACATATGCTTGCAGCTATTATATCTCTTAATTTACACACTGATATGGCTTTTAGACAGATGTCCGAACGTTTAACTGTAACAAAGTCGACCGCCGGACGTCTTGTGAAGACGTTTAAGGATACTGGAGTCGTTGGGACAAAGAGGAAAGGAAACTGTGGAAGGAAACGCAAGCCAACACCACGTGATTACACATTTTTGTTTAAAATCAGTAGAATATTCCAAAGAAGACAAACCAAGATCTTAGGGATTGATCAACATCAAAAATAAACATCGATTCTTGAACAGTCTGTCGTAGACTTATTTCTGCTGTCAGGATTGCCAGGAAGCGATTGAAAAAAATAACTGTTGACACCTCACATGAATAGAAAACGACTTCAGTGGGCACGCAATCATAAATACTGAAATATAGCTGAATGGATCAATGTCATATTTTCCGATGAAACACATTTTGAAATTCATGGCAAACGAGCCTCTACGAGATGGACAAATTCAGCAAGCCCCAAACATCCACATAAAAAGATGTTTTGGAAAAGTTTCACTGTTACGGATTCAGGACGACTCATTCTAGTCGAAGGAATGATGAACAGCGATAAATGCAAGGATATCTTGCAAACTTATTTGTTTCTTGCTGTAGAAAGAGACTTTCAAAATGGAGGAGCGATTTTTCAGCAAGACCTTGCCAGGTGCCATACATCGAGAAAAATGATGAAATTCTTCCAAACAACTGGTCTAAGTGTTCTACTCTGGCCTGGGAACTCGCGAGATATCAATTCAATCGAAAATTTGTGGGCTATAGTTAAACGCAGGATCGCAAAAGATGATTGCTGAACTATGTCAAACCTTATTTCAACCATTATCAAAACCTTGTACCATGATAACACAAGTGCCATCAATGCGAAAGCGTGTGAGAAAGGTTATACAGGCCAATGGTGGAATTATTTCTTATTAAATGTGAGTGATATTTTAAATATATCATTTTGTTTTTTATCTTTTTCATATCTGTTTCAATTCATTTGCACAGCACTGTAGTAAATTAAATGTCATGAGTAAAAATGTGAAAACTATTAAAATAAATTCACATTTACCTCTGCAGTAAGGTCCTTCTTTTTACTGGAAGACTGTATAAGTTTTTCAACACTAGTATAGTATTTTTCGCTATGCTTTTCAAACTTTTTCTGGTATGTCTAAATCTTACATAAATTATAGTTATTACAATACAATACATACTTTTGTTCCTTTAATATTAGTTTGACGAAGCTTGTCTAGATTTTCAACTAAGCTGCTGTAACCCGATAGAACCTAAAACATGAATGAGTCAAATTTCATGAAACAAACCATTTCAACTGTAAACAAAGTGTTTAAACTTTCTCAATAAAGCTCATAGAACCATACTTTTTCAACAGCAAAACATATAACTGAAATAAAATTCCCATAATTCTTGTATAATATAATAAAAAATCGAAATCCTAGTGTTTCATTATGATTATTAAATTTTTCACTTAATGTGATGCAAGAATTAACGAGCCACCCTGAACTCTATTGTGAGGCTGAAGATGAATATTTAAAAGATGTAAAACTTTCGTTAATAAATTGATTAAAAGATGCAAACTGTGATCTTTCATCACATAACTGTAAATATATTTGATTTTATAAACTAAAGAAGCCAATAAAAAGGTGTACACGTGATAATC
>CABFPE010000057.1:272561-282922 GCA_900660155.1 Hofstenia miamia | reverse complement strand
TAAGAGATATATATATATATATATATAATATAACTAGAAATTGTTACAATTGTCACCACGATATTTATAAACGATTGATAAGCCTAAGTCTTTGATAATATGATCTTTCTTTTGGTCTGATTTTAAAGAACGAGAACCTGGAATAACTATCCTTCTTATCAGGTTTCGATTGGGTATCAAAAAACTTCATGCCATCTTTCTCTATTTTATTTCATAATCTAGTAAATCCACATTTTACTGATAAAAATTCAATATCAGATGAAGGAGATTTCTTTACCACAAATTTTTAGCCTATTACTTCTCTGAGAAGATTCTATAACACATGATGCTGACAAATAATGCAAACTGGAGGTTCTATTGCCCTTTCTCTAGAGTTTCCTTGCAGTTTAATAATGTTACCAATATTCTTTCCAGTATTTACTGCTAATGAGTCAGAAAGAATAATAAAGCAGCATTCTCTACAATCAAAATCACAAAGCGATTGTTTAATATAGATAATAGTCAGTTTCTCCTTTTAAAACTGCCTTAGTCTCTGTCAATTCTTTGCTGTATTCTTTTTCAATTTCTTGCTATCAAAGGGTAATGAAAACGTTTACCCGCTTAAGCAGTTTTCCACATAATTGTTGTGACATACTCAACTCACATTTATTCTGTAGTTAATTTAACGTTTTTACTGGACGAATTTATATGCTGATAATGCAGAATTAAAACTATGAAAAAAAAACATGATAAATTATTTATATAAATAATGTAAAATTCTTCTCCTATGTAATCACATTGAAATTGTCAAAAATATTTTAGTTGTTCTTCAATGACATTACAAGTAGCTACAGAACATTTTCTGTTAACTGTTTAGTTTGTTATAATTTTTTAGATTACTGTAATATAAAGAAAAAATCATTTTTAAGTAACCCTAATTGCCTCAATTACGTTAAAATCACACACCATTTTATTAATTGTTAGTAAGCCTATTAACAAAATTTAATGTCAAGCCAACTCTGGGTGAATATGCAAACATGTAATAGTGATCATTGTGAAAAAATTTATTCCCGTGCATCAAGTCTACGCGACATCATGACTGAGCAAGATGTTATATGGATATATAAATAGTATAAATATTAATACAATTAAATAAAATGATAAAACATTTACAGGAATAAGATAGAAATAATGCTACCGGGCGTATTGAGCTTGTATTTGTGCTATAGCCTGCCAACAAATTAGACCAACTAATTCTAATGTATACATAACTCTAACTGACGTCATTAACTTAAATAGTCTGTTAAAATGTCTACAGTTAAGATGTAAATAATTGTTATGGTAGACTGAGTTCATTTCTAAATTCTATTAAGCGACCACGTTCCAAAAGTTGCTATGCGAATTTTTGAGGTTGGCTTGAACATGTTTTGCATATTTTCTAGAGATTATAAACAGAAAAAATCGCGGCAATATTTTTAATAGAAACAATTTAAACATTTTGGAACTGAAATTACAATAGCCAAATCAAAATAAAGGTCAAATCCATTGAGGGGGGTTAAAAATTAAGATTCTCAAAACAAGTGGATTAAGTGTAACTTTTACAAAAATAATAGTGCACTTATTAAGTATACCAACTACACTAATTTCAACTTTCTCATTAGTTGAAAACTTGATAAAATTGTGGATTTTGTCATTTCCTATTTCAGCATGGTTATTTTAAAACCAAATATAAAACATTTATTCTGTTTCTAAATTAATAATCCTTTCTTCATAATTTAAGTTCAATGTGTGAAATGAATAAATTTTTTTGGCATTAAATGTAATTCAGGTTGTTTTTCTTTGGGAAATGGTCTTCCTGATATTGATATTGTAGACTACTACAAAAACCCTTGTATTTCATTTATAGATATTAATAATAATAATAATAATGAATGACTTTATTTAGCCGCTGAAGGCATACACTACAAAAAAATAAAAAACAAGTCAAGTTTTAAGGCAGCGAGGACAGTCACAGGAGATGAAATAGGAGCAAATGGAAGAGTAGGCGAAGTTGGAGAAGGGCTCAGCAAAGAGGAAAGCCATCAAAGATTTCTTGAAGCTCGGTGGAGGGGAAAAGAAATCAATCACCGTTGGAGGGTCGAGAGCTAAGATGTAATTAGCAGGAGTACAAGCACTATTGAAAAACGAGTGAAGGGTGCGATGTTTCTTCGTACGACGAATGGAGAAGGTGACAACATCATCAGAGCGAGTGCAGCAGGAATTAGAGAACTTAATGAAATCAAAAGGATCAAGATCCAATTTGCGAATCAGTATTCGATTGAACAGAAGGAGATCACAGGCATGGAAGTAGAGTGACAACGGGAGAGTGGAGAATTTCAGCAGAGCGTCTTTATAGGCCAACGAGGAAATCCATTTGAAAGCGCGTTTCTGGAAACGTTACATGGAGTGGAACAAAGCACGAGAAGGCCACCAACAAGGAGATGCATAGAGAAGAATGGCACGATGAATTGACTTGAACAAAGAGAGTTTTACAGCAGCCGTGGAATTAAAGGGAACATTGCGGAAGAGGGCAAAGAGTGAGGAATTCGCTTTGCAGAGACGTAAGGACACATGGCCAGACCAATTTAAGTTATCAGAAAGTTGAACTCCAAGATGAGTATGATGAGGGGAAACGTTCACGGGAAGAGGAAGATCAGAAGGGGGAGATACAGAAAAGAAACTACCACATGCCTTGCTTGGGCTAAAATCAAAATTGTTAACGGAAGACCGACAAAAGCTCAAGATCAGAGGTAATATTGGAGGCGAAAGAACTACCAAAGTTGAAAATCGCGGTGTCATCAACGTATAGTAGACAGGATGAGTTGAGGACAGATTGAGGGAGGTCGTTGATAGCAACAAGAAAGAAGAGAACAGCAAACACGGAACCTTGAGGAGCACAACTAGAAACAAGAGCAGGGGAAGAAATAGACGAGTTGATTTTGACACACTGACGGCGATTGGATAGGTAAGACTGGAAGAGTTCGATGAAATCAGCATCAAAGCCAAACAAGAAGGATAGATTGAGGGAGCCGATCAAAAGCTTTAGAAATGTCAAGAAAAGTAATACAACCAGGATCATTACGATCAGAGTGGAAATAGCAGTTTTCAATAAAAGTGAGCAAGTTAGTGATGGTAGAACGAGTCAGAAGGTTACTATGCTGAGAAGCGGAGAAGAGGTGACGAATTTTAGGGAACACACAACGAAAGACAAGACGCTCAAAGATGATTGACAGCCGGAAAGAATAGCTATTAGACGATAAGAAGTGACTTGAAAGGAGAGAAGCTGGTTGGATTTTAATAGTGGAGAGATCCAAGATGTTTTCCAGCAAAACGGAAAACGCTTTGAGGAGCAAATGTAGGAGAAAAGATGCTTTAAATGGATGGAAAGAGTTAAGGAAGTTTCATGGATAACGAAGGATAGGACACCATCAGGATAGCAACGACCAGACAACTTGCAGGACTTAAGCATGAAGGCAATATCATGGGCGTTGAAGACGATGTCACATAGGCGAATCAGCGGGGAGGTGGCAGGAGGACCAGGACAGAGAGAAACAGGATCAGAAAAATTCGGGGAGAAATAGGCATTGAAGAGATCAGCTTTCTCCAGATCCGAGTGAGCAGAAAGATGGTTTAATGCAAGCTGGGGAGGTCAGGTTTGGAATGCAGGGACCGCAAGAAAGCATAAGAGTCGTGAATAGATCCAAATGAGAAGCTGGACAACAGAGAGATTTTGTCAAGTTCCATGAAATTGATGACGTCTTCGGTGAGAGAAGAGAGCTTAGAAGAATCGGAAGGACTGTAATGGCGTTTGAAAGATTCGAGCTTATTCAAAGAGTGTACAGTAAGGGATGAGAAATATAAAGGGATAGAAATACGTTTTTTCCGACGACGAGGAACAAAGGATGAAATAACTTAGTGAAGGAAGGTGTACCAATCATCAGCAGAGAAAGAGTCATTAAAAATGGGGAATAAAGAAGAGCAGCATTTAGAGATACAAAGTCACTGTTAGATCGAGCATATTGAGGAGAGCAGGACAAGCAGATGGGTAATAGAATTGACAGACAGGCTGAAGTGAACAAATGAGTGATCAGACAGTTCGACCGGAACAGTGACCACGGAGGTGTCAAAAATACGATCAGGGTGAGAGCACAAAACCAAGTCAAGGAGGGAGGAGTGGGAAGTAGGAGAAAATACCAGCTGTTCAAGAGAGTAGGAAGCAAAATATCCAGAACAGCGGATTCATAGGCGTCATTAGAGTCAAGTGCATTCCAACAAACATTAGGGAGTTTGAAGTCACCACTGATGAGGAGGAGTGGAAAATCTAAGTTGACGAGAAAGAGTGATAGACTGATCATGAAAGCACTCAAGCTTGTATGAAAAATCAGCAAGGAGAATACGAAAAGGACTGCTGAAATGAGGGTTGTAAACACAGAAAAGAGAAACAATGTGATCACTGAGAACAAAAGCACAGCCGCAACAGAAATCAAAGGAAAATGACTTAAAGGAGAGGGGGTGGTTGTCAAGGTTAGGGCGATGAGAGGCAATCAGAACACCACCATGACGACCACTAGAGCGATCCATACAGCAGAAAACTTTAAGTGGGGAGTTAGAAAAAACAACACTGTCAGCAAGATAAGGATCAAGCCAGGTTTCAGTAATGAAAATGAAGTCAGGAGGATACTATAAGATGTAGTTGTAAAACTGAGACGACGGTTTAATGAGACAAGACTGCGAGCATTGCGAGCATCACGACGACGGGGACGAAGGCCAAAAGATTTGCGCTCCAAGATGGCATTTTATTGCGAAACAACCAAAAATTTCTGACGTCAAAATTGAAACAATAAAATTCTACAAATTCAAAAAACAGTCTATAGCACCATCATCGTCCGAGATTGAGTGTAATTAAGTTTCACGTAATGAGAACAATTGAGAAGATTTTCAGTCTTTGCTTACCTGTAGTGGAACTGGTATTCGATGTGCAACTTGATCTACGAGAGTTCGAGAGCGTTTGAAGAGTTTCATTGTGCGACAGTTTGCGAAGTTTATATGAGGATTCGTCATAAAAATTAGGGATCATTGCATCTGTTACACGAATAATAATGCCGGCAGGGCCTTGTTTGAAAAGTTCCCAAATATCGTCTTCGTTACAGAGAAGAACTTCTGCAAGTCGGAATTTCAGCTCTTTTACAGTAAGAAGGTTCAGAAATATAGCTTGGTAAACTATCTTCTTCTTCACAAACATAAATAGTGAGCTTGGAGCAAGATGAGACTCTTGATTACAGACAATGTGAAAGGAGGCGAATGGAGAATCCGTACGTGGTGGAATGGGAAGGACGCCATCAAATTGCAGAGAAGAGCAACGGAGGTGATCAGCAACATCAGAAGCAGAGACAGATTTAGCAAAACGGCCGATATAGATGTTAGCTTTACGAGGAGACGAGGAAGAGAACTAATCGGAACAAAAGGCAGATTACAGGAGGAACTAGTGACGAGGGCGATCATTGCGGTGAGTAGGCGCTGGGCCAGACTGTTCAGGGGCAAGTGAAGGCACGGGAGAGGGAGCAGCAGCAGGAGCAGAACGTGGGGTAGGATGATTAGGACGATTAGTAATGGTACGTGAAGCAGAAGCACTGTAGGAGAACATTTGAGATTTATTTAATGTTTGACAGAAAAAATATCTATAATACACCGGAACATATATTTTCGGAAATAAAATTTAACATATTTAAAGTTAAATTGGCGGCAATTATATTAAATCACAAGTTTAAGGTCACCATTTTAACATGGCTTCTACATGTAACAAAACTAAACGAAACCCACTATCGTTAAGGCAGTGCACAATAGCTTAGGAATTATATTAAAAAATAAACGCATTTATTGTAATAAATTAGTTTCAAAAAATTTGAAAGTATACTTATTTGTTTTTATATATTTAATTAAAAATAATAGTGCAATAAAATTTTAAACACCCCTGAATCCATTTTTAACAGTATTTACATGAGCAGTACTTAGCGCACATATATGGTAATTGTGTACTTAGAACTGTGTAGATATGCAAAAATTATGTAGTTAGTACCCCCAAAAGTATGAGAACACTTATATACACTACCGCTTAATACAATCAATAGTTTTTACAATAATACATCTCTGTATAAAAAAGTTCCGAATAAGAAGGAATATATTTAAATTTGATATTTTGCAGTAAATGTGATTAAAAATATAGAAACGCATTGACGTATTGTTTTTCTCATGGATTAATGACATGATAAAAAATTATTCTGTTTCTGTTTGCATGTAAAAACTGATTACGTCTTTCGTAAGGCAGAGGCAAAAAAATAAATTTTAAATCAAGAAGGAAAAGAAAATAGAACATTATAAACAAAGAAAGAACAGAAATCACTATACGCATGCCCAACTGCATTTAGGTGATACACAACGAAAACTATCTTAAACAAAATATAAAGATTTTTGAAAAATCGCTTCCTATTACAAATAGCTCAAAGGTGAATAAATAAAATTTTTCTCTACACGCAAAGTTAGCTAATGTCAGAATAAACAACTCGCTCACTTATACATCACCCCCGTCGCACACTGCCGTTAAGTTAATTGCTAAGTTAAGGTTCAGCTAATCTCGTAGCACACTGCCGTAAAGGTAACCTTAACTTAAGCCTTAACGGCAATGTGCGACGGAATTCCTTAAGTTAAGGCTAACCGCAACGCGAACCTTAACATTTTTTCTAGAGTTAAAGTTTTTTGATGACTGATTTGGACAATATTTAGATAAAATTTACATATGCATTAATAAATTGGCATAAACAAACAGTGGACATTAACATGTCAATCAGGTGACGATTGTATTGTAATTGAGCAGCGTCAATAAAATAATAATAAAAACAATGCGTTTAGAGGGAACCAGTGATTTCATTGGTTAAAACAAAGAGTTTTCATTCACACTACAAGTGCAAATATTGCTTTAAAACGTAAAGATTTTAAAATATTAGTTCGCTTTAAATAAAATTAGTCTGTTTAAATAGAATGACATTATTTCGTATAGTAAAATTTTTGATAAATAGAAATTTTTAACAAATATATATATATATATATATATATATATATATATATATCTTATATGTAGAATGGCAAAATAATTTACACGATTAAATAAATTATGTACATGATTCCGAACCCTCTGTTATATACGAAATTATTGGAGATAAATTGCGAACAAGATTAAAAATTAGTTCATATATTAAGCCTAATTATTAAGTTATACAATAGCATATAGATTCAGTTTTTATGTCGTGTGCTTATTGCAGGCTAAACCATATCAAAGTTTCATATTCGTAAATTGTATTAAGAATAAAACACATTTGTTAATCAACATCCAAATTGACAATATTAATCTAAATTCACTACCCATAGACGCTTCATGTACAAGCTAGAAGAAAGTCCAAAAAAAGTTAAACAATAAAATATTGAATAATTACTGAACATTCGGCAAAATCTAATCCAAGCCATCCAAACTATATGGATTAAATCAAAATAATTATTTTTGTCAAGAAACATATAGTTAAAACAAAATATTAAATCAAGATACAATATTTTGTATGCAATAAATACGATGTAAACATCTGCTTGAGATTTGCGTTTAACTAGCATTTGTTCTGAACAAATATGTTTTATGCTTAAATTCAACTTTCAAATATAATTTGATATGAAAGTTTTATATGTACCTACTGATCTATGGGTACATCTTCAACTAAATTTATTAAATATTTGTGAATACTATTTATCAACAAAACTAACAAATGCCTATCAAATTCAAACATTTGTGCAGGGGTCTCTGTAGCATAGCACAAGAGATCCATGAAAGTAGGCAGACGTCGTGTTTTTGCAACTATGAGATTGTTTACAAACCTTAACCTAACGAGAACGTGCACCTCGATTTTAACCTTAACTTAAGAAATTCAGTCGCACACTGCCGTTAAAGCTTAAGTTAAGGTTACCTTAACGGCAGTGTGCGATGGGCCTGAGGGCACGTCTTATAATTAGCTAAGTGAACATATACAATACTTACGCAATTTTATACATAATTATAAGCAACCATCCTACCTTTCCATTGCACACATGTTGCACAATGCATATTAAATAAAACATCTCATCAGATGACTAATGTGACTAAATGCGAGAGTATAAACATATATTACGTCAAAAAACCACAAACAAAAGAATCAATATTTAAACGAATTAAAGCATTATAATATTTACAATGTGTATATTTAACAAATATTACAAAATTTAATTTAATTCAAGTAATGCGTTTGTAGCACGTTCTTTGTCACCATTGTAGGATTCTAAAATACTTCGAATAACAACTTCCTCAATTTCTGGGAAAACTTCGATTAAATCTTTAACATCTGATTCATTAATTGTGACCTCAACATTTTGCTGCTGAGTATACACGGGTGTACCTAAAGGCGGTTGCGTTGGACGAGGGACAGTATGCTGAGAACCAGGCATTGTAAATTGTCCGTTAGATGTAAGACTAGAAGAGGAAACGAAAGCAAGAGTTAAGGTAAGTGTACCTTCCTTATCATCGCCTTGTTTTCCAGATAGAGGATAAGCACACGTAATTTGGTTACCTGCTAAAACCTCTTGCGGTATTGTTAAACATAGCCACGCAATTCTGCTGTCTTCTTGAAACTGACACTCATCGAAAATTTCAAAATATAATAACGAAACATCAACAGGTAAGGGACACATCATAATTTTACCCCACACAGGATCTTTAGAACCATTGTAAACAGTAGCAGTTTCATAAATATTTGATCCTATTCTTACACGACAATAAGGATCCATCCTTGTTAGACCATAGTTCTTAACTAAATTAGCCTTCTGAATAGTTATAGTTAAACGTCCTCTTATAGAGGGATTATTCCAAATGCTGAACACTGGCGACTGTTGAACTACCATAAGCTCACCTTGCAATTGTCTTGCTAATTCTTCATCAGTATTCACTTGTTGTTCTTCAGATAAATCAAAGCGTAAAAAATCATCGGGTATGTTACCAATTAACAAGCGATTGCGTAAGGCTTGCACATCAGTCGAAGCACTAGCCATTAAACACTAAAGTATATTTTAAACAAAAAATATAAATATTTTCATTAAAATCAAGCAAAAATTGTGAAATCAAAATATATATTGAATTCAATGAACATTCAACCAAAGCAGTTTTTAAAAACAAGCAAACGGTTTTAAATAAGCAATTTAGTGAAAACACATTTTAAAAAAGTATAACAGTTAATGGAAAGTTTCAATATATCTATATCGTATTTCTCAGTTAAAGTTGAATATCAAACGACAAACAATATATATTATTTACTGTGCACTCCTTAAATAAATTGGCCTCTTACAAACGCCATTCTGGTACTACTGCTTCTCCGAAGCTTGCTTCTCTCACAGAAGATGTTATCAATTTCATGGAACTTGACAAAGTCTCTTTTCTGTCCAGCTTCTCGTCCGGTTCTCTTCAAGACTCTTATTTCCTCCTGCGTTCTCTTCATTCCAAGCCTGAGCTCCCATATTTGAGATGGAACCTTCTTTCTGCTCA
The DNA here is from genome assembly GCA_900660155.1 of Hofstenia miamia. Classification (NCBI taxonomy): domain Eukaryota; kingdom Metazoa; phylum Xenacoelomorpha; order Acoela; family Hofsteniidae; genus Hofstenia; species Hofstenia miamia. The sequence continues at coordinate 273,294 of CABFPE010000057.1, read as the reverse complement.
CTCTGACCTGGAAAAAGCTGATCTGTTCAACGCGTATTTTGCCTCTAACTTCTTTGTACCTGTCTCCATGTGCCCTGGCTCGCCTGCTGCCTCCCCGCAAATCCGACTTTGTGATATGGTCTTCAGCGCCGATGATATTTCTCTCATGCTTAAATCTTGCAAGTTGTCTGGTCCTTGCTATCCAGATGGTGTTCCTTCCTTTGCTCCACTAAGCGCTATCCCGCCTGTTGGAAGACATCTTGGATTTCTCCGCTGTTAAAATCGAATCAGCAGGTCACGTCCTACCGCCCAATAGCTATTCTATCTCGACTGTCTATTCTCTTTGATACGCCTTGTTTTTCGTTATGTATTCCCAAAAATTCGTCACCTCATCTCTTCTTCTCAGCATGGCAACCTTCCTGGTCGCTCTACGATTACTAACCTGCTCACTCTGATCGAAAACTGCTACTTTCACTCTGATAGTAATGATCCTGGTTGTATTATCTTTCTTGACATCTCAAAAGCGTTTGATCGCCTCTCTATTCTGCATGATAAGTTACGTTTATTTGGTTTTGATGTGGATTTCATCGAACTGTTCCAGTCTTACCTGACCAATCGCCACCAGTGTGTCAAAATCAACTCGTCTATCTCTTCTCCTGTCTCCGTTACTAGTAGTGCCCTTCAAGGCTCAGTGTTTGCTGTTCTTTTCTTCCTCGTTGCCATTAACGACCTCCCTCATTCTGTTCTCAACTCG
>CABFPE010000057.1:237382-249207 GCA_900660155.1 Hofstenia miamia | reverse complement strand
CTACTAAGCTGATCATTGTTGCAACTCCAGTCTGCCTAGAATTGAAAGCTGCTGCTTGCTGGCCTATCCTAATGGCAATTTAAGATCTCATGGAACTGAATTACAGCTTGATTAGAGTCAGTCAAGCCAATGGTGAACAACACACCATTGAAACTAAGCATTATCACCTGATCCATCTTCCTGTTAGAAGAGTACCAGAGAAGCTCAAAGAGGAATACAAAAGAATCTTAAGCAATCTAATAGAAAGTGGTATAATACAAGGCAGCAACTGCCCATATGCAGTGCCCACTGTCTTCATCAGGCAGGGTGACAAGACCTGCCTATGTATTGATTTTATAAAGCTGAATGATGTAACTGTGAAAGACACATATCCTTTGCCACATATTGAAGATCTCCTGTATGATGCCAGTTGATACCAACTGTTTTCTTGCCTTAATCTTTGCAAAGCATATTGGCAGGTGCCCATGAAGGACACTGACATCCTGAAGACCACCTTCATTACTCTTTATGGCCGTCTCAAATGGAAGTACATGGCTTTCAGGCTCTGCAATTCCCCCCACCACATTCCAGCACTATGTTACCTATGTTCTTTGGAACAGTGCAAATGTATTAGAGCCAGGAATTTCTGCATACATGGATGACATTCTTGTGGCTGGCAACACCTTTGCTGAGCACTTGAAGAGGCTTGGTAGAACTCTTAGTATCTTTTACAATTCTGGCCTCTGTGTCAACAGAAATAAGTGCACTGTTCTTCAGCTATGTGTTACCTTCCTTGGAAGGGTTATTGAGCAGGGTCGCATCTCCATCAAGAATGATGTGAAAGACCACCTAGAACAAATTGAGACTCTGCAGTCATGTAAGGATGTCCAAAGACTTTTTGGCTTTTTAAACTATTATGGCACCTTCATATCAGAGCTGGCAAATAAAACCAAACACATTTCTAACTTATTGTGGTGCCATGTGGAGCTCAAGTGGACATGGGCAGAGCAAGAAGAGCTTGACTCCATCAAGGCAGAACTGAGGAAAATCCCTAGCCCAAACACACTGGACTACTCAAAAGAATTTATCATTGATTGTGATGCCAGCTTGGTAGCAATTAGCAGAGTGCTGAGTCAGGTCATCAATGGCATTGAGAGCCTGATCCAATATTTTAGCAGAAAATTCAGAAACACTGAGCAGAACTATGGTGCCACTAAATCTGAAATGCTAGTGCTGGTGGAAATCTTAAAGAAATTTCACTTCTATATCCTTGGCTGTAATTTCACAGTCTGAACTGACAATTCTGTGCTAGCTTGGCTCAAAAATATTTTCCAGGTACAGATGCAACATAGTTGCCTGCTTGATCAAATATCTGAATGATTTTACTTTTTCTATTCAACATTGTCTGGGGAGACTACAAATCAATACAGATTACTGGACCACACTCCCCAGTTACAAGCATGACCTCAAGAATCTGCCAGGTGAGAAGACGCCCTTCAGATTCATTCCTCTTAATGAGTATGAATGCCTTCCTGAAATAAGTGCTGATCACCATGGAAAAGCTATCCTTCTGGTTCTTGTCAAAGACAAAATCATTGAAGGTGAAATCCTATCACATCAGCAACATGACAATGTGCTATCTGAGATCATTGTGAAATTGAAGAATGCAAACTACACTCTTAGTCCCATGGCCAATTGTTATTTCTGGTGATACAACTGGAGGCAGGCAGACACTGGCTTACTAAATACCAAGAGTTGGAACAACTGACTAGCTGTCCCCAAGTACTTCTGGAGGGACTTGGTCTGTAAAATTCATGAGAGAGGATATTTAGGCATTATCCAAACTGAACATAAATCCAATGCTAGATACATTACAATCAGTATCTGAGCTGCCATTCAAGATGTCATTGATAAGTGCATGAGCTGCCTGCTCCAAGGGGCTGGGCACTTTCCAGAACAAAGGGCTGAGCTGCTGAATGCACAAACAAAGTCGTCCACATGGACCTGGAGAAACCCTCACATAATGATGAGGGATATCAGTACCTCTTGGTACTAATTGATCACTTCACTAAATACGCCCAACTCATCCCCTTCAATGGTGCCACTGCTAAGGTTATCAGAGAAAAAATAGTTAAAGAATGGATGCTTAAGCTTGGGCCCATGGAATGTCTAGTATCTGATTGTGGTCCCCAGTTAGACAACCACATTATGGAGACCCTTACCAAAGAGCTCAAAATTCTTCACAAATTTACTACTGTGTACCACCCACAGTTGAAGGGCGTCATAGAAATGCTTAACTGCACTGTCATCAAGTTAATCTGAGTCGCCCCCTTGCCTGAGCAGCAGGTCAGAACTGGAAGAGAGTCATCAAGGCTGTGGAGTATTTTTATAACACCAAAGTCCATTCCACAACAAAGTTCAGCCCCTTCAAGGCAATGTTTGGTCACAAAGCAAGTACACCTCTCTCTCTATTATGTTCCCAGATTATAATGAACCTACTTTGCAGAATTTTGTAAACCACATGTGGCATGAACTTCAAGAAGTGCACCTCACTATCTGTTGGAATACCAATCAATCAGCTGTCTGCCAGTGGTGAAACTTTAATTGTAAATTATATGGTGAGCCTCAAAAACAAGGTGACAAGGTCTTTGCCTATTTCCCTTGCCAAGTCACCAATACTAATCAAGTATGAAAACTTGCCACTAATTGGCAAGGTCCATTTGTTTTAACTAAAGTGTTAAATCACTACAAGTACTTATTAAATAATGGGAGAGTCACTCACTTTCAACAACTCAAGCACACTGTTAAGGACATTGATAATGCTGTCATCAAACCTAATAGTGAGTTTTCACTTGTTGATGACGGAGTAAATGAAGTTGAGACTTATGATAACCTCACTGAATGTGAGGAAGACGACCTCACTGAGGTTGAATATGATAGTAACCTTAGTAATAGTAGCAACATTAATGCTACTTGTATTTTGCCTAGACATAGAGTTAGAGACCAATAATATTTAGATCATTTAAATACCCAAGATTGGGAACTTAATTTAATCTCTATGTTTAGTAACCAAGCTGAATAGATGAAATGAACTGAGAACCAACTGCCCACCAGAAGACGTGTGTGACAACAACCCAACCCAAGAGATGAAGTGAGGAGATAAGAAGCATCCCTGCACTGAGCAGATAAAGGCACTTCACGGAAACAAGGGAGATCACATGCTGAGGACTCTGATAGCAGACTGCACCACTACTTGGGGAGACAACACTCTCCTTGGGAGTGTACCTCAGATGACTATGCAGGGAGACAACACTCTCTGCAGGAACCTGAGGAGTCAAGTAAGTTAAGAGTGCCTTTTGCTAATGTTAGTGCTATCAATACCCAATCATCCCATAGTGACTTGAAAGCCCTCTCTAGTCCCAGTTCTTCATCACATGCTTCCACTAGTGTACATTCAAAAAAGACAGAAGAAAGGCAAAGAAAAACGTCTAAAGTTGGAGACAAGGTACTTCACTTGTATTTTATAGCAACCCCTAAAGCTGTTAGTTTTGTCCAAGATAACTTGTCTGAAGAGATGGAGAATAAGTTGAGATGTACCTACAACACCAAATCATTAACCTGCTCCATCAACATCATTCCATTTGTTATCAATGCTGAGCACAGGCCCAAGAACAATATGATTATTTGCTATGACTCAAAAATGCATGGCAGATTAAAGAGACCCTATTGGAGAGTACCATGCATACCATGTTTGACAAGGACTTCAGCCTTCCCCTTGTGCCAGCTCCTCAACAGCAAGAAGTCAATACAGAAATTTGAGTGTGTCAATATCGATTTTGAGAACCTCATTATCCTTTATTTCCTGTGAGTAGGTGAGGTAAACCAAACAAAAATCATGGAGAAGATTGAGATTGCTTACCAGCTTGCTAAAGTTGAGAACATTTGCCTTTTTATGTTCCTCAAGGAGGAGTACCAGGATGAAATACCTGAGCAAGTTGAGAATCTCCACTTCTGGATGGAAAACTTCACAATCCTGTAAAACAACTACTATCAGCCCATTAGCATGTACCACACTAACATCATCTCAATCACTAAGTTGATTTACACTGATCTCTTGCTATGCAAGAAGATTCCCACACACTGCCTTGGTGTAGACATGAGGCTTATCATTGATGCCACTGTTCATACTCAGACTCTCAAGTCCATCAACATCAACTTGCCCAGCCTAGCCTCAGTTACCATTATCCACGTTAGCTTTGCTTTCTTCCAGAGCACCACCACACTTGCTGAAATCAATGAAATCTGTGCATTGCCTAAGGCAGACCAATGCCCTGAAAATGTGTGGCCAATGATTAAGATTCACAGTCCCAACTCACAGTACACTTGATCAGTGGAGAGGCTCCTCATGGACCTACACATCTTATACCTTTCTCAGGGCTGGCACAACTTTGCTGAAAAGTTATTCTCAGAGAAATTTACTCCAGCCATTCAGTCACATAGAGCCATTTGGATCTTATCTATCTTCCTCACCAACAATCCCAAATTCAATTGCCTCTTGACTGAACCACCTGAGAGCAACTAGCAAAACAGTGTACCCATGAGCTAGCAATTTGTCCCACAGCTTGGAATGTCAAGAGCTGGCTGCTCCCTCATGCCCCCTACCAGCGTCCCATGGGAAGTCAAAAAGAGCTATGGAGCAAGAAATTTTACACATGATTAATAGGGATTAGCAGTCCACTAGGGCACCTACTGCCACAGATGATTGTAAACTATCTCAGTGTTGCATTCACTGATCTTAACATTGAAGTCAAAAAGAGCTATGGAGCAAGAAATTTTACACATGATTAATAGGGATTAGCAGTCCACTAGGGCACCTACTGCCACAGATGATTGTAAACTATCTCAGTGTTGCATTCACTGATCTTAACATTTTTTGGACACATTAAAGAAGTATATCTGGGGAGCCACTACTGAGTTTCAAGCCCTTGACTCTGAGTACACCCCACTGTGCACTAGCCACCTCATTTGAGAAGAGCCTGGGTCTACACAGCAGTTTCTAGAGCTGGTCAAAAACCACAATGTGCACACAAACCTGAAATTATCTTTAATCTCAAGAAGATGAACTATCCTGAAAGTGGCTACAACAAGATTGCTAAGACCAGGAGGCATGTTGCAAAAGACAGTGAAATCATTGCACTTACCTTAATAGAACAAACAATGCACTCACCAGAGCAGTTTTACTGAGAGGAAGAGTTATTATCCTCTTTAGCCATTGAAGTTTTACCAGGCACTAAGGCCCTAAATGAGGCTGTTAACCTACAGAAGTTCTCTTTTGCTGCAGCCTTGCCAATACCTATGCCTGATTGGTCTATCACTGAGGACAAGCACATCCTTACTATTGAGCACTTTCCAGGAGAGTATTATCAAGAGCAACCAAGACAATGACATACTAGGTCTCATGAAGTAGTGCCTCATCAAAATGTTCACAAAGGAAGAACTAGTGCTTCTACAATTGCCTGGGTGACAAATAGCCTTGGACATAGAATGCACTACATCTCAACTCTGCATTTCCAATACACAAATTTCCAAGCTTTGCAAACATAGGCTAAGAAGTATGTTCTGCAATACAATTAAAGAAGCCAAGATCAACTACCCTGTTACAATTAGAACAGCTACTCTTAAGAAAAAATTGAGTTTGAACAAGTCAAGACAAATGCTGTGAAGAACAACTTACTCTGCATACCTCCACCATGCCTCATGACACCATTAATACTACCAGCCTGGAGAGTGAAAAGAGGACGCAAGAAAGTGTTGGCCCACCTCTCTGATAAAATCAATTATGTGTCCACCACAGCTGAGATCCCAAAAGCTATGCAAACAAAGGAGTATAAGGAGACACAGGACACTCTAATAGAAGGTGGAAATCCTGAGCATGTTTACATTGACGGGAAGCTAACTATTAAAGACATTTTCCAGAAAGGGCAGTCTATATCAACCCAACTACAGAGAATTCACAGTAAAATCACAACTTTAGATCCACACAGCCCCTTTTTGTTCCAAGCTTCAGGTGACATGATGTGGATAAATAATGTAGAAACCCTAACACACTATTAGGATGTTACCAAATAGATTGAAATTATCACAATGCTACAAGCCAAGACAAATGACCCAGAAGAAATGTTGCTCCAACAAGTCAATGAGTATTGTTCCCTTTTTATGGACCATGCTACTTGGATGGGATCACTGTGAGAGGTGTTTACACACTTGTGACCAAATACCTGGATCAGCACAGAAGACACTCAAACTTCTGACACCAATGTGCTCATGACACTCATGATCACTTTGAAAGGCCTTTAGCTATATGAACACTTTTATGACACTTTTACAAGGAGGCTCAACAACTTGAGAAGAAACTGTCTTATTAGCTCCTGCCTGCCTGAAATTGAATTTTTCTGTCTCTGCAATGAAGCCATCACACAGAGAGAAACCCAAATACACTGAAGTCTTTTCCTGGGACAATGTCCTAGCTGTTGAAATGGTGGAGGAAACACAAAAATTATTGTTGTGTCCCACTGTCCAACTCCTACTGCAAACTTAACCATGCAATGGGGAGGCAGTATGTAGAGTCACCCTGGGCCCCTATTTTGATTCATTTTATTACTTTGATTATCTGGTACACCTAATTTGGTGTTATGTCTTAATGACATATTGATTTGATGCTATCAATTTATCAATATTAATTCCTCTTATTTTTGAGTGCAGTATTTTGATCAATTTATTATTTGTCTCCTCAATTCAATCTGATGTATTATTGCTCATTTAATTTTCCAAGGGAATTCATGTGAAGTTTTGTAAACATGTACCAGGTAATAATTCAAGAAATTGTTATAAATATGTGAGAAGCTTGTAGCTAATACACAATAAAATTTATTCCCACTTCAACTTTGTTTGCTTTTTGAATTTTATTAACTTTGCTAACCCCTTTTAGATTCATTATGTATTTTACCTTAATAATTTTTGCTTAAGATCTAGTGATGATTTGGGAGTTACTCTGCTGTGTCTGGGGCAACAACTAGCTCCTTAACAGATGGCAGCCCAAATTGTGGTCACTTTAAGTTATGGCTACATGTACATGTAGGGAGTAACTCATTTTCATACATTCACTTAAATAACACACTGCAAGCATATCAAGCCATTGGTGAATGGGAATGCATGGTAACTACATGCCTTTTGTTTTATTATTTACATGAGCTGAGATAATAGAACACTGATCTAAATTGTTTATTTGAGCTAGAAATTTTATACTTGAGACACAGAATTAGCACCTTGGTGAGTAAGGATGGCTTCCTGGATATGGTTTTGGCCTGATGCCATGTGAATTGGATGTTGCTGGAAATATATTCTTGGTCTTGGTGGATAGTTTCTGTTTTTCTTTATTGAATCAGTGAACTACCAATGTTCTCTCTTTTGTTAGAATGGGGGTCACTCTCTACAATGGTAGCCTCTGCAACCTTTGATTGAAACCTTTGAATTTCTCAGTACCATTAGAGTAGCCAGAGCTCCCCTGTGATTCTATAATATGAGTAAAGGTTAAGATTCACAATGAAACTGAGGTCTGATAGCAGATGCAACATCTGGGTAAATAATTTCAAAATTGCTTTTAAGTTCTTGTGTTGGCATATCTACCACACAAAAAAATCAATCTGATTCATGGTTGGTTGGATAACACCAAATCATTGGTATAGCAAATTTCAACTTGCTCAATTTGCCTTTAAACTATTTATATAGATTGACATAGCACACATTACACACAACTTCAGGAGTAAAGCCTTTTCCCAAATCCTGGAACATTTCTATTTGAAAATATGCTTTGTATGCTTTAGACAAGATTGTATCACCATGTGTACTTTTGTGCTTGGTAGAATTTCTGATTTTAATATATTCCCCACATACATAACAGAACAAGTCATGTTGATATTTGCATAAGTACTTGTGATCCATTTGTTGAAAAATATTAACAGAATTGGCTGAACAAACTAAAAGATGACAATGAAAAAGTAGCAATGAATCATTCCAGTGTGTTTAATTCACCTTGTTTTCTTCTAACCATGTTAGTATGTAAACAAAAGGTGGATGAATGAGTCATTGCTACTTTCACATTGACAAAATTCATTAAAAGTTCATTAACAGCATGGTAATAGCTGGATAGCTACATTTAGGCTAACCCTTTTTAGATCCAAATTATTACAGTGTAATAATAAGACTTATTATACATATGAGGTGCCTATAAGCCCTGAATTATATTATATGTTGTTGCTTGTACCTCTCATGTTCAACAGCTTTATAAATGACCTTCAATTACAACTGTTAAGTCTCCTCCTTCTGCTGACTGTATTGATTGTTCAATTGTATTAAGGGCTTAGTTATATCTATTTATATGTAGGGTTAATAACAAGCTAATGCAGAATGGTGGTTAACTTTCATCTATTGCAATTATCAGTAATAGCAAAAACAATCAATACACTAAATTACTAGGGATTTACAACACACAATCACTGAGACACTTTCCACACAATGGGCTTTGCCTGTGAGTCACAATCATTTCCATGGTAACTGGTGATGCCTTACCACTCCATGTTCCTCCTGAGCTGCAGTGCTTTACTTCAGGGTCTGACCCTGATAACATCTTGCTGCTTTTGATCTAAACAAGTTGTTAGTAATACCTTAACTTGGTACAAATGGAAAGCTGGACTAAAAGGAATTGTACAGTTGGTTAACAGAATGAATAATGGAAATTGTCATAGCTTTACCAAAATATTTCTATAAATCTCTTTGTACAAATTCTACATGGCAACTGTGACAGGCACCTGATAAGCTGTAACTCAAATAATTCAAACCCTGGGTTAAGATGGATTTCTTCCCAGAAAAAGAAAAGGAACAAATTATGATTTAATTGATTTAACAAGGTGAACTTCTTGTCAAAAGTGATTTCCAGAGAAAAGAAAAAGACTGCAATTGATTTGATGTAAAAAAGTGTAGTTTTCATCAAGTACAAGCTCCCCTGAAATGAAAAACTAGCAAACACAGTATGAGTCAAGATAGTTGTTTCTTCTCAAACTAAACAAAATAAGTATCTTGTTACTGATTGCAAACTAGGCAAACACAAAAAAGTCATACTTACAGAGCTACAAGAGAACAATATAGTCAAGTAGGAAAAACCCAAACACTACTCACAGTGAAAAGTGAAATGAAAATAATGGTATATTCCAGAAAGAAAAACAGAACAAGGTCTAAAACTAAGAGACCACAAACTAAAAAAACTCCCAAACACATGAAGTGTTATCATCTCCCAAAAGTGAAGCATACCCAGCAGAAATGATTCTGTCAACAGTCAACACTGAAAACAAGGTAACAGTAAGTGAAAAAACTGCAATGTCTTACAAATAAAATTGACAAATGTTGGAAAGGAAAAATCCTAAATGAAATGAAAGACAATATGAGAGCCAGACTTACATAACAGAGAAATGTATTCCAAAGGTAAATAAAAATGCTGTCACAAATAATGAAATGAAAATCAAAATTGCAAAATGGCAACAATTAATTGCCAAATGCATGAAGAAAACATCAGGTTACAAGAAGAAAACAAAACAAATGGAAATTGACAACCTTAGAGATGAATTACAACTACTAATGTTGAATAATGAAACCTAAATTAACCATGTAGAAAAAACTTGAAAAGAGGTATTGTAGCATTATCCAAAACAAATATAAGCTGCTAAAGAAGAAAGTCAATAAAAAGAACTTAAGATTGAATTTAGATATGATTAGAAATGTATCATGAAATTTAGAATTATTTTAAATTAGTTTGTATATTGCAACCAAGAAGCAACAGTATAATTAATAACAAATTTGTGTTTGTTGATATTATGATTTTGACTAAATACCATCTTGGCAGATGGTATATTTAAAATTTGAAATCTACAGGTACTTTTTCAAGTGAATATAAATAGATTCAATTTCATTGTAACAATTGATAAAGAAATTTCTTAAGACTTCTTTCATTGATTTCTTATTACAGTTTGATTATTTAATATGATGTCAAGCTAAATAAGTTGTGTTTAGTAAAGGTTTGGATCCATCATGGGAATGATTCTAGGTTTATTGTGCCAAGCCATGAAAGTTCATTTAAGTTAGAAATAGGGGTTTTTATTTTTGTTTAGCTGACTACTGATCATTATTTCACATTTATTATAAATAACAAACTCAGAAAAAGGCTAGCAAGCCAAACATAGGGATTTGTATTTATATTATTCTAGATCCAAATTGATGTTGATAATGTAACTGATAATGTGACCAAGAATATATCAGTTATTAGATGTAGGATAGGAAGCTGCTATATATATTAGATTAGTTTATTAAAGCCAATATTGTAACATCCTCCACCTGGCCTATTTGCTCCGTGTATTATTGCTAATAATTATCACTTGATAAATTGCGGGTGAGGAGTTACTACTTTAGTGAACCATCAATCTTCTCCTCTTTCTCGTTAACTAGTTACGTTAATTGAATATTGACTATCACTGTTTAGGTGACGGAGCCGGGTGACGTTTCCTCTTCAGTTCTTCTGTGGGCTACTGCCCGAAGCCAATCTCCACAAGACAGTTCCTCTCCTTCATGAACACTGATTGAATCCACTGCACCATCTCAGCTCAACTGGGACTAATTATGTGTACCCTATCCTAACTCAGTGTGTGCACTCAAGTCAAGTTGCAACTGACTTAAACAACCAGGCATTGACACTAACTGCATTTATATAATATTAAAATAGCCATTACTGTAAAACTATTGGCTTAGTAATTTAAATAATAAGATTGCAGTTTCCTATACTTACATTTAATAACACTACATGTAAGGTCATTTATCAGGTCGATTATAGTNGGTTACGATTCAAGAGTCCAGTTTGCACCTGTTGCGATTGAAGTTTTCTGCCTTTGCTGACTTTGTATTTCCATTCATTGCTCTGTTGCTTCCTTTTCACTTTTCCCTTGAGTTGTTTCAGAGTCTTTGAAAGAGTATCACTGCATTGTTTCCTCTCCGTTGACGTTGTTCTTAGTTGTCACAGTCACCATGTAACATCCTCCACCTGGCCTATTTGCGCGGTGTATTATTGCTGATAATCATCACTCTGTAAATTGCGGGTGAGGAGTTACTAATTTAGTGAACCGTAAATCTTCTCCTCTTTGTTTTTTTGTTAACTAGTTATGTTAATTGAATATTGACTATCACTGTTTAGGTGACGGAGCCGGGTGATGTTTCCTCTTCAGTTCTTCAGTGGGCTACTGCCCAAAGCTGATCTCCACAAGACAATTCCTCTCCTTCATGAACACTGATTGAATCCACTGCACCATCTCAGCTCAACTGGGACCTTACCTTAACTCAGTGTGTGCACTCAAGTCAAGTTGTAACTGACTTAAACTCAATTTTGTAAAGTGTTTGTTGTTTTGATTAAGTAAAGCAACCGGGCATTGACACTAACTGCATTTACATAATATTAAAATAGCCATTACTGTAAAACTATTGGCTTAGTAATTTAAATAATAAGATTGCAGTTTCCTATACTTACATTTAATAACACTACATGTAAGGTCATTTATCAGGTCGATTATAGTCAAGTCTCCTACTATTAAATATATATATATATATTCCTAAGTGTCTACTATCCCGTCGTTTCAGGCATCAATTATTTCATACATGTATTGATCAATAGTCAGACTAGGCAAGAATCAAAAAACTCCTAACCGTAACATAAGTGCGGTTTTGTGACTGGCACAAAGACCCTTCAAATC
>CABFPE010000057.1:223457-233671 GCA_900660155.1 Hofstenia miamia | reverse complement strand
AAACTACTAAATTCCATTCAGAAAAAACAAGAAAATTCAGAAGAACAATTCCAACAAATCAAGAGAAACTCCAAATGGGTTTGGAGAAACAAAAACTAATAACAGTAGACAGCACAATGTAGGGTACAGTAATAAATCCAAATTCTAGAAGAATGAGACAACAACAAAGTAACAACCAAAATGAGTAAAAATAATGTCAAAGCTCAGTGACAGCTTCAAAGAACAGAACTGCACCATAAAAATAACATAAGAGGCAAAGTTATGCATTGAGTGGTAGTGAAGTTGATTAATGGCCAGGGGAAACAACTATCCCAGCTGGCTCACACTAAAGAGAAAGAACAAAAACCAAATACAATATAGAAACAGTAACAGCTCAGTGCTATATTACAATCACCAGGCAAAAAATCAGATGACCACTTTGGTAAATTTAACAGAATAGAGTAGAGAGTAAAACTGACACCCTAATTTGTCCAGCATCACATCAGGGTCACCATGTAGAATCGTGGGGGAAATGTTGCAAAGTTTATAATAGCAGAGAGTGACCCACATTCAAACAAAAGAAAGAAATATTGGTGGTTCATCATTTTGCCTAATAAATAAAGAAATTCCTTAAAGAACTCCAGCAGTGACCAAATCACATAGCATCATGCTGAAGCCATATCTATGAAGCCATCCTTACTTGTCAAGGTGCTATTTGTGTGTTTCAAGTATTAATTTCTAGCTCAAATAAACAATTTAGCTCAGAGTTCTGTCATCTCAGCTTATGTAAATAGTTAATAAAACAAAAAGCACATAATTACTCTGCATTCACATTCACCAATGGCATAGTATATTTGCAGTGTGTTGTTATTAAGTGCATGTACAAAATGAAATGATTGAATTAAAAGATGTTATTCCCTACATGTATACATAACCATAACCTAAAGCAACCACAATTTGGGCTGCCAACTGTTAAGGGGCTAGTTATCACCCCAGACACTCATTGAGTAATGTAACATCCTCTACCAGGCATTATTAGTGTTCATCCTTTAGTACTCTATAACATTGATTGTACATTTGCAAGTAGGGATTTACTAATTAGATACTGCTTTAGCTTTTGTGTATTTCTGGTAATGTAACTTAACAAGATTTGACTATTCACTATTTAGGTGATGAAGCCAGACAGCATTTCCTCCAATGATCTATAGTGGGCATCTGCCCAAAGCTGATCTCCACATCCAGTTTCAATTGTTCACTGAGGATCCATTTGGTTGAGTTCCACTTCTTAGCTCAAAGATGTAACTTATGTGTATCCTATCCTAGCTTGGTGTATACTCAAGACAAGGCACAATTAGACTTAGTCTCTTTTTGTAAAAGTGTTTTATGTTAATGCAAATGGACTTGTCATTAGCTGCTCTGTTAATATTTCATATAGCCATTTCTGAAATATATTGGATTAATAACTAGTTTAATTATAAGTAGCTTCCTAACCTACATTTAATAATTACTACATGTTCAGTCACATTATTGGTCACATTATAGTCAATAATTTGCATCTAAAATAGTATAGATATAATTCCTAGGTTTCTGTCATCCAACCATATGTCTAATCTATTATAGTTAATACATGTAGCAAGTGATTGATAGTCAACTAAACAAGAGAAAAACCCCTATGCCTAAGATAAGCACACTTTCATGATCTGGCACAAAGACCATAGAATCAATCTCATGATGGATCCAGACCACTACTAAACACATCTTGTTTAGCTTGAAATTCTATTAAATAATCAATAATAATATAAGAATTCCAAATGAATTTCTTTATCAATTGCATACAGTGAATTTAATCTATTTATAGTATTTTCAGAAAAGTACCTGTTGATTTCAAATTTAAACTGTTCATCTGCCAAGATGGTGGCTAAAAATAATGGAAGCGACTTTGCCCCCTCTGTTTTGACAAAAGTATTATTATTGATAGATACTAATCTCTCATAATTGACACTTGTTCTTACTTGGTTGCATAACACAAATTAATCTAAACTGATCATATAATTTTACAATATTTTTTAATCATAATTTGTCTTCAATCTTATTCTCCTTTCAAATCAACGTTAGCAGCTTAATTAATTCAGATGATGCTACAATACTACTTGTACAGATCCTACACTATGTTGTTTATGCCTGTGTGCAGCATCAGCATTCTGGCTGTTATTAAGTTCACTGCACTTTTCATAGCTTCAATCTGCTTGTGAATCTCTTTACCATCCTTGAGTAGATTGTAAGGGCAGATTTCTCCTTCTATTAAAATTCTTCCAACAATATCTCCTTTCCAAGCTAATTTTCTCAACTTTATGTATGATGGGTCTTGAATTTATTGCTTGGCTCTTTCAAAATCCAATTCTTGTGGGATAATTACTTTTCTGTGTTGCTATTCCATCACAGAACTTTGTTTTTAACATTATCTTTTTGAGTTTTTAGACCCTGTCCTGCTTGATGGATAGCTTGGCAATGATACATTCCACATCTATTTCAATTTGGTTTTCTGGCCTGGATAGCTTGGCAAGTTCTTTCTCAGTAAATGCCTCCATATAGATGTATTTCAATAATGACTTCAATAGTGATTCACTTAGTGGTTTGTAATATCTTTCTGCTAATCTTTATTTTGATTCTCAATCAATAATTGTCTGTATCAGGTATCTATTGTCTCAACCCACTGGAGCATGTGTGGCAGTTCTATGTTCCATTTCTCCATATTTACCTGAATGATTGTCATCTGTGACTTTGGTGACATTTATATTGCTGATGACTTTAATAGGAATTCTTTCTCATGTATATCCATGGTTGTATCAGGTATAATCCAAATAATGTTTATTAGTTTGTCCACTTTGTCCCTCTTTATAATCTGTGCATGTTTTAGCATTTTCAAAAAAGGGCATCTGGGATAGTCATTCATGAACTTTGCCATTGTTGATCTAAATCTTTTGAATATGGAGGACTATTTCTCTTGTATTTCCTCTCTTCCTTTTTATGATAATTTCTGTTGTTACCCAGGGCTGTTTTGTCAATTGCTTCTGATACAAGTAGGCTGTTGTGCCACAAATAGTTTTTCTCATTTTCTCTGAAAACATGTATGTCTCTGTCAGGCATTAGCAATTTCTCTCCAGTCTTCTTGAAGTTCTTCTAAGGATTCTTTCCTTTGATTTAGGCAGCAGTGGATATTAACATCTGTTATGCACTCCAAGTTTTCCATTTATCCCAATGTTTCCATCATCTGGGCCTGAAAGTAAGGTTGTAAGAATGTACTGCTCTTGTACTGCTTCACATCTACATTTAGGTGACAAAGCTTTACAGTATCATTTCCAGTTGTTGGTAATTGGGCATCTGCCCAAGATGAATCTCCATATCCAGTAACAACCACTCTTCTATGTTCCAGTTGAATGAGTTCCACCTCTCAGCTCAGCAATGTAACTTATGTTTACCCTATCCTAGCTCAGTGCATACTCAAGACCAGACACAACTTGACTTTGTCTCTGAATTGTTACTAGCTGCTTACTTAATACTTTGTTTAGCCATTACCAAAAAATATTGGCTTTAATAAATTAATTAAACATCTAGCAGCTTCCTATCCTACATGTAATAATTGATGCCTCTTGGGCAAATTATTGGTCACATTATAGTCATCAATTTAGATCTAAAACAATATAATATAAATTCCTAAGTTTGGCTTACTAGCCTTATCTCAAATTTGTTATCATTAGTACATGTAAGAGAATGATCAATACTCAGTTAAATGATAGTAAAACTCCTAACCATAGCCCTAGCATAAGTGCACTTTTGTGGCTTGGCACAAGGAACCTAGAATCATTCCCATGATGGATCCTCCCCACTACTAAATGATTGTCTGCCAATATGGCTAAAAATAATGGAACTGAATTCACCCCTTTTGTTTTGCCAAAATTAGTAAGATCAACAAATACTAATTTGAAATCAAATGCACTAATATTTCTTGGTTGCATTATACAAACAAATTTAAGTTGAAAATAAGTTTTATAATCTATTTCTAGTCACATTTTAAATTTGATCTTAAGTTTCTTTTACTGACTTTCTTTCTTAGCAGCTTATTTGTTGGATGATGCTACACTATCATCTCTATAACTTGTTGCCATTGTCTGCATCCTATACAGGAGACTGCCAATCAAATTTATTTGATCAATGTCTGATACAATAATTCTGCAGTTCTGTTTGTCTGTGGATGTAATGCTGTCATCTTTCCATGCTAAAACTCCATTGTCAGTTCTTTGAACAGCTTACTTTCAAACTGTGATTATATTCTCCATCAGACCAAATTTCAGTATCCATTCTTTCACTATCTTATCTGCTACAGCTTTTGCTCTTGTTGAGTTGAATGGGATTCTCCTGCAGTATTTCATGAAATTGTCAATTATGACTAGCATGTGTTGGAATCTTTTTTATCATTTTTTTATAACATTTCTATATCAATTTGTATTGTCTCATCTGTTGACATTGCAATTATCTTCTCTAGAGTGCATTCTGTTTTGAGAAATTCAATTTGCTATTGAGTAGGCAATCTGTACATTTGTTGAATATATCCTTGATGACTTTCTGTACACTTTTGGTCATGTATTTTGTTTTGAATGTCATCTCTGTTTGATTTATGTCCCTTTTCATGTATTTTTCTCACCATGTCCCTTTTTGTAGTATTTGGGTATCACTATTCTCATGTTCTGAACTTCTGTGTACAGCAGCTCTCTATCATTAATTTTACATCTGTATCTCCTGAAGTAAGAGCTTACTTCTTTATCAATAAATGTTTTCAGATTGCTTGCTTTCTGCATTATCTGCTTCAGTGCATTGTCTTGTTGTTGTTTGTGTATGATTTCCTCTTCCAATATTGCTTACTTGATTGATATTAGTTGTATGGTGTGTCCTTTCCTATCTACATTGATTTCTGGAAGCTTTTCATATTGGTTGTGTTATAAGAATTCAAATTTCACTTTGACTCCATCTTCCTTTGGTTGTATATATGAAGTTTTCTAAAAGCAATCATTTTTTAATAACTTTTTACACTTTTCTACTGATTTTGATATGAAAAAGGTGTTTTTTTAGAAATTCAGGATTTTACAGCTATTTGTCAAAAAACTGCTGCCATACCAATATAAATAATTATTCAATTATACCCCCTTTTTAACTATTTACCTATATGTTTTAATCAATTTTTTGCATTTTTTTATAAAATCTGCTTTTTCTAGACATCCTAAATATTTTCAAAACCATTTGTTGTTCAGAATTTTTACATGAAATTCAATGCTGCTACTTTTAATTACACCCTATTTCTTAAGCAAAACATAAAACCTGTCAGATTTCCTAACAAAGGGTTTTTCTTTAAGAAATTACAAGTATATTTAATACCATAACAATAGCCCCTACCAAATCCATATTCATTGTAAAATCAACCATAACTGTCATGGAGGATTGAATATGTACTACAAAATTGAATAGTTCCAAATAAATATTCAAATAGGTTTGCTAAACATCCTTCTCCTGGACCAATCAAACATATTTCCTGGTTGAATTTATCTAATATATTACTTATAGAAATATTCTTCTCAAAATTAACCATATAAAGACATTGGTAATCTAAACAAGACTTGAGAATCCCAGGATTTAAATTAGGATAATTAAATTTTTGTATTTTAAATTTATGTATTACATATTTTATAACTTCTTTTGGAATGGTTAACTTATATTTCCTTGTATTATTAAAACAACCTATAGATTCCATTCCATAAGTTTTTTCATTTTCTCCTGTCTTAGTATTATTTACTGTTTTCAAGATAATTGGTTCACTTACAATTTAAACTCTTTTACTCATTCTATATAACAGATTAGAAAAAATTAATTTCCATAATTTCTCTTAGGAAGGAAATATGTCAAAATTTGCAAACTAATCAATTTTATAGGCTCTGCATCACTTGCAAACAGCCAAAATGGACCATTCTCATGTGAAATATCACACCAAATTACACCAGCAGAGATTACTAAGGTGATGCAGACAAAATAATACAAAGAAACAAGGGACACCCTAATAGACAGTGGCAATCCTGAACCTGTTTTCATTGACAGCAAGTTAACCATCAAGGACATCTTTCAAAAGGGGCAGCTGATCTTGACACAACTTCAGAAGATCCATGCTAAGATCAATTCATTAGAGCCACACATCCTTATATTATTTCAAGCTTTAGAAGACATGATGTGGATCAACAACATCAAGATGATAACACACTACTATGATGTTATGAAGAGAATCAAAATATTTTCTATGCTGAGGGCCAAGATGAATGATCTGGAAGAAATGACTCTCCAACAGCTCAACAAGTATTGCTTGCTCTTTATGGACCATGCTAATTGAATGGGATCTTTATGCAAAGTCATGTCATCATGATGAAATGATTGTTGATATCCATTTATAAATTTGTTATTGCTTAATTCTTTGTATTTTTGAGTGCACTTTTATGATCATTTAATTATTGTCTCCTTGATCTGAGTCATATGTGTTATTGCTCAATTAATTTGCAAGGAAATTTCATGCAATGTTTTGTAAACATGTAACAGGTAATAATTTGATGAAATTGTTATAAATACATGAGAGAACTCTAGTGATTGCACAATATAATTTGTCTCACTTCAATCATGTTTGATCTTTTTTGATTTATTTATATGCTAACCTCTTTTAGGTTGTTATGAATTTTATAATAAATCTTGCTTAAGATCTTGCAACTATTTGGGAGTTACTCCATGAGAGTCTGGGGCAAAAACTAGCCCCTTAACAGTTGGCAGCCCAAATTGTGGTTGCTTGCTTTAGGTTACAGCTATGTGTACATGTAGGGAATAACATCTTTTAATTCAATCATTTCATTTTGTACATGCACTTAATAACAACACACTGCAAATATACTATGCCATTGGTAAATGTGAATGCAGAGTAATTATGTGCTTTTTGTTTTATTAACTATTTACATAAGCTGAGATGACAGAACTCTGAGCTAAATTGTTTATTTGAGCTAGAAATTAATACTTGAAACACACAAATAGCACCTTGACAAGTAAGGATGGCTTCATAGATATGGCTTCAGCATTATGCCATGTGAATTGGCTGCTGCTGGAAGTCTATTCTCTATGGATAATGTCTGTTTTTCTTTAGTGAATCAGTGAACCACCAATGTTCTTTCTTTTGCTAGAATGTGGGTCACTCTCTACAATGGTAGCCTTTGCAACCTTTGAATATTAACTATTGAGTTTCCAGTACCACTTGAGTAGCCAGACTCCCCTGTGATTCTACATTAGATGTATCTAGTCCAAATCTTAATTTTTTATATTCAAAACTATATGCAAGTTCTTGATTAATTTTAATTATATTTGCAAGCTTTTGCAAGTTGTGCTTATTCCTTTGGCATACTCCTCTAAAGAATACTTGTGTACCAATTACCTTATACTGACAATGTTGCAAATCAGAATTATCAGTGTTCTTAAATTCAGTATCAAATTCCATTCCTTTAATAATATCACTGTCATCAGTATTTAATTCAATGTCATTCCAAATCAAATCAGTGGTGTCAAAATATATAATAATAGAAGAAACAAATGTTTCTTCTATTATTAAATTGTGAACAGATAACACAATAAATTTAGTAATTTGGACATAAACATCTTTTGATTTTTCACAAACTACTGCAAATCTTATTGTTTTTGGAGGCCAGGATTCTTTTGGTAAATTAAATGAAGTCAAGTTGCTAGATAACATTTCAGCAGTTCTAAAGTTATATTTACCTCTAAAATGTACAAAGGTATTAATTATTGTATAGCATACATCATTTTTTAAATGTAACATATTATAATGATTTTTTGATAAGATACAAATTCCTGAAAGTGGAATGTAACAGTGTTCATCTTTAACATAAATATGACCATTTTCTACTGAAATTTTGTCAAAGTATTTCTAAAAAAGATCCCCTTAAAGTTTTTCATATTCTTCATAAATTGTAAAATATCATAATTGGAAAGGGGATTACTGAAGGGGGAAACTAAATTTAGACTGAATAGTTTTTTATCTGCATTCCCATTTCCTTTAGGTGTATTTAATCGCATACCTTCTCCAGGAATTGCTTGTTTTAATCCCTTTCCAAAGACTTTATTGACTGAATTTCTTCCTGAGGCTCCCATTTCACTAGTAACTAATGGTGCTACTGCATACTTTCCAATTAATGGAGCAGCTGCCATAAGTAAGGGGTCAAAGCACCACCATTTTTTTCATTGCATCAAGTTATGTTGTAGAAATTTTAATATCACAAGCTGTATTTATTTTCTTAGCTTTTTCTAATTGGTTTATTTGTCTTTCTGTTAAATGACATAGAAGGGAAGTTCCTTGGCTAGTATTACTAACCTTTAATGTTATAGGATTTGAATTTTTAATACTTTTTTTTCAATTTAATTAAATGACCATTAGTTACACTTAAGTTATACTTTTTATATTCTGTCATTTGTACATAAAGAAAAAAGAATATATTTTTCCAAAATTATTTTTTCTTAAAATGCTAAAGTAGTTTGATTTGATGTTGTATTCACAGATATGTTTTGTTCATACATAATTAATTCATAGAATTTAAATGGATCTGCAGGGGCACCTTGTAAAGTATATCTAAATGCATTGATTGCATTAAGAGATGTATCTTTTTGTTTAGATAAATCAAATACAATTATTCCATATTTCTCCTTAAAATCAGAAGGTTTTATAAATGAAAAGTCATTGACACCATCATTATATCTAACAAATTATGTATATAGTCTTGGAAACTCACTAGTTGGATGAATCTCTACTTGTGGATAAAAATTATCATTTCCTAATTCTAACTGACATGAAGAAATTTCAGTAGAATTAAAGGTATAAAAGTGAAGTTCATTCTTGCTTTGATCATCAATTTTATCTTTAGTGATGGTATAAATGAAAACATATCTATGTTTTTGTATTGAATTACTTATTCTAAATATGCCTGATTGTTGATTTATAGGATTAGATTCCTCTAATGTATTTCTTATATACACCCATTTATTATTTATAAACTATTTAAATTCATCTTCCTTCCACTAGGATTGAATGCTAATTGTGGTACAAAGAGATGTAATTGAGTGACAACTAGTTTTCCATTTCCAGGGCTCTTGATTCCATTGATTTCTTGGGTAAAAACACCACTGATGGCAACCACACTGGCGTCACAGTCCACTATAAAATCTTTGTTGTAGTCGGGGGTGTTTAGTGATGGAATCTTTTTTAGTTCAATTTTAATCTTCTCAAGTGCATCTTGTTCCTGGTCCACTTAAAATCAGTGGATTTTTTAAGCAGATTTCATATGGTCTTTGTTTCTCTGCCAGATCTGGAAGGAACATCCTGTAATAATTTAGAAATCTCATTAGTTGTTGCACGTCCCTCCAACTTTATGGTGTCTCAATTTTTTCCAGAAAATCCTTTGCATTTGTCTTGATTAAAATTTTTTTGGACTCAATAACTCTCCCCAGAAAAGTTACCTTCATCTGCGCCAAGGACCATTTATTTTCATTTACCTTTAAGCTGGCCTTTTGTAGCAATTCTAGTGTGTGAGAGAGTTTGTTCAAATGCTCATCAAAAGTGTGACTGGCTACTAAAATATCATCAATATATGCTGATATTCCTGGCTCAAGCATGTTAGAGTTGTACTTTAATACTTTGGTTACATACAGCTGGAAAGTAGCTGGGGCATTGCATAATCTGAAAGCCATGTACTTCCATTCATACAGGCTGTATGGGGTAATGAAAGCAGTTTTCAGAATGTCTGAGGGCCACATCAGCACTTGCCAGTATGCCTTGCATAGATCCAAGCAAGAGAAAAATTTGTATTTACTAGCATCATATAACAGGTCCTTGGCAATGGATAAGCACCATTAACAGTGACATCATTCAGTTTATGGAAATCTATGCAAAGCCTGTATTTCTAGCCTTGTCTGATAAAAATGGTTGGAGCAGCATAGGGGTTGTTGCTACCCTGGATAATTCCACTCTCAATCAAATTGCTTAAGATTTTTTCATACTCAGATTTAAGATTCTCCAGGACCCTACATACTGGTAATCTAATCAGCTTATTGTGCTTAACCTCAATAGAGTGTTCCTCAACAATGGCTTGGCC
>CABFPE010000057.1:189897-217249 GCA_900660155.1 Hofstenia miamia | reverse complement strand
AATAGTTGACATTGATCGGCGATATGCGAATTGAAATGGATCAAAAAATGATTCGATTTGAGGAGTGATAAAAAGGCGATGAACAGCTTTTTCAAATATGCGTGAAGCAACTGAGGTAATACTAATACCAAGTATGTCATTTACAATACGGGCAACTGCACATTTTGGTATTTCCACGATATTTGCAAGCTTGAAAATTTCAGGAAAACGAGCTGATTTTAAAGACAAATTGAAACAATAACAATATGGTGGAGGGAAAGTGACCCAGTGTTGGCGAAATATCCAATAAGGAATCCCATCCGGTCCAGCAGTTGTGCGTTTACAAGTTCTCATTAAGTCATGAATCAGGTTCAAAGGAATTTCAGTCAAATCAAGTGTATCCAATTGTTGTTCGAGAAAAATTGGCTGTGGCTTCGAATTTGACTTCCGCTTTGATCGTTCACATAATTGTTCATTTAATAATTGTGGATTAAAAGAAGAATGATCAATTTTTGCTGAACAGTATTTTCTGTGTGTTATATTATTTACATTTGACTTTTTTGGTAGATAAATAGTCAATTTTCATCTGTTGTATTCTATGATCTAAGGCAATATATTTATGCACTTGCGATTTTTTTATAGCAAGGTGTTTCCCATCTTGATGGTATTTAACTTTGGGAATAACCCAGTTTGGATCACGATTACTCAGCCACACAGTTCTAATAGGATAGCAATTTTCGAATAGTTCCTTTATGTGCTGTTGAAGTTTAGTCAATGCAAGATTAGCGTCTGTAAAATCATAAATGTAATCAAATGAACTAGATATAAGTGCAGTTGAAAATGCTAGATGAAACCGAGCATCTAAGTCACGGAAAGATAATTGAAAGCGTTTAACTGGCAATATATTTATGCAGTTGCGATTTTTTTATAGCAAGGTGTTTCCCATCTTGATGGTATTTAACTTTGGGAATAACCCAGTTTGGATCACGATTACTCAGCCACACAGTTCTAATAGGATAGCAATTTTCGAATAGTTCCTTTGTGTGCTGTTGAAGTTTAGTCAATGCAAGATTAGCGTCTGTAAAATCATAAATGTAATCAAATGAACTAGATATAAGTGCTGTTGAAAATGCTAGATGAAACCGAGCATCTAAGTCACGGAAAGATAATTGAAAGCGTTTAACTGGGAATCGACAAATTGGGTTTACAAGAACCCCAAGGTGATCTGTTGGGAAGCTTGGTGATATAGTTGCGGCGTAATCTACAAGATGTGGAGAGTTTGTAAGCACTAAATCAAGTGAAGATATACCTCTTGTAGGACCATGATCTAGTTTAGTAAAACCCTTAGTTACAAGATCGTTAATACTAAGATTATTGAAATCTCCTGCAACAGTCAAAGGTACAGTGGGATAATTAATCTGTATATTTTGTACTGATGTATTAAGATGATAATTTGTATCATTGTTAGACGAGGGGGGATGATAACTAACATTGACGATATGTTTGTATTCTTTGTTACAATCCACCCCAATCCACATAGATTCGCAATTCATTGATGTTTCAATTATATAATAATTAAGTTCCGATTTAATGTATGCAAGAATGCCACCTCCATGCATATTATCACAATTTCGCCTTCTACAGTTACACACAATGCGATCTCTTCGAAATATATCATAGCCATTTATAGATATATAGCTATTTGGAATGCATTCCTTAAGATGAGATTCAATTACTAAGCAAATGTCTATATCTAAATTATGTAGATAATCAGCCAAAATAGATGAAGCCCGTTTTCTTAAATGAACAACATATTTTTTGATAGACCTGGCATTTATAAGCAGAATACGGGGGTACATGTATTTCCGATCTAGGCAGTCAAATTGAGGTTTAGAATTTCCCCAATCAATATACTTAATAAGTTGTTTCATTTCTATTATTCTACGAGGACAATTTGAATCGAATGAACTGTGGTTTGCATTATTATTGTTCACACAGTTGACACATTTATGATGATTTGTGTTATTGTTAACAGTACAAAGCTTAGATTCATGGTCTTCTCCACAGTAGCCGAATTTTAGCTTAGATGTACACTTTGACAATTTGTACACATTCTTGGTTTAATGATCTGTTATGTGACATACTTGGTTGTAAAGAGAGACATATCCTTGGTTCAGCAGCAGTGATCTAGCATGCGCACTTACACGTGCAACTACAACATAATCACCTGATTTTACTTTATAGGATTATAAAAAGTTAGTCATTTTCTGTTATGTCGATAATTTTGTTGCTTTCAATGAGATTTTTTACAAATGAATTAGAATTAAGTGGTCCATATGTTGATGAAATACAGGAAATTGATATAGTGGGCTTCAATGACATTGGAATCTTGGGGACATATCCTAAAGTTTTTTAATGTATTAACAACATTATCAGTATTACCATTGTCTAGAAATTTAAGAACAGCTTTTCCTGATTTTGTGCTACGAGCATTATATAGAGAAGGCGAATCAGAAGGAAAGTCTTTGAGCAAGTCTTTCTGTAATGAATGACCTTTTTCCTTAGAGAAAACTTTATTATCTGAATCAACAATAACTGTTTGTAGTTTTGCTTGAACATTTATAGATTTTTGTCTATCAGTTTGCAGTACTTTAGCAAAAGTTTGTTTTTTATTGTAAGTATTAACTGGTGGAGCCACATCTGCTTGTGTAATTTGAACTGAATTACGATAACTAAGCAGTTCTTCAATGATCATGGATTTACATTGAGATATTTTTGTAAGTAAGTCTTCTTTTATTTCACTTTTCATAGCAGATTTCTTTCTGTATGTTACATTAATAACTTCTGAGATATCATCAAGAATTTCAGTAATTATCATATTTGTTTAATATGATAATCCAAGTAACAGTTAAATTGAAGAATTTTTTTAACATAAAATTCACAATGTTAAAATTTATAAAGCTTAAAAATTTCCGACCGTCCAGTTCCTTGGGTGACTGAGATCCACTTCGAATCATTGTTAAATTTTGCTAATATAAGTTCATATGTTTGTACACAAAACACTTTGTATTGATTCACATGAATCATTTCCCTACCAGTGTACAGTTTTATGATCAAATCAAAACAATTAAAACATGGGGGTGTCCCCTAGTGAATCTACACAATAGATAATACAAAGTAGTAAAATATTGAAAAAAAATATAAATATATATATTTATACTCAAAATAGCCAAAAATATGCCAAATAGAGTTGTTCTGTACTTCCTATATTCCTGAAACCTATTTTATTGTAATTTTCAGCCTATTTTACCTATAGAAATCATGTTTTTAAGTATAATTTTCAAATTATAATCCACATACCCCACTGTGCAGTATTCCATGCGCGCTGGGTTTCCACGAACGGAACAATTTTTTCCACGTCCTTTACTTCATCTTCACTTTCTACCTGCTCATCCAAGCACATCTCTTCCGCAATCACGTCTAATGTGAAAGATCCGCCAGTCACAAGTAGCTCATCAGCTTCTAGAAATTACAACAATTCAATCTTGTATTTTGTATTGCACCTAAGTAGAAAAAGTTAAAAATTTTAGCATTTAGTACTAAAAAGGTGGCATATTAGCGAGAGTAGGTAGTGGGATAATAAATTCATTTTTGTTTTTGCAAATCGTCGGGACCGAGGAAAAGTGGCATAAAATCTAGAAGGGCATAGTAGCGGGGTGACCGAGTAGCGAAATTTGACTGTATTAGCATGTTATTACCAGGATAATCATTCCATTCCTTTGCGCATCTTATAGCTGGTGGTACTTCACTAGACCATACATTTAATTACTTACTGTGTTTTTTCTTAAATTGTTATTAACAGATTAAATATTGACAGAAATATATAAATATATAAAGACACAACATACTTATTACCATAAGCTTCACTGAATGTAAAAAACATAACTAATAATGAAAGTAAGTAGCGAGTAACATAAATTAGCCTTTTTGTGAATGTAATAAACGTGTAATATGTTGTTTCTTTAAAGTGATAAATGTAATTGTGGTAATAGCAGGATCAAAGTTCAAATAGAGTACACTATAGAAAACGTTATACGATTCTGTAAACATATTTGTGAAATTTAGATGTCACTTCACCGTGCTCATAATTCAAATTTGTATAATCGAAACAATAACGTCATTTTTGAACGTTCGATTCATTCTGTTCTCTACATGTTTGTTGAAAATCATCGACGATTTCACAACATTTCGATTGATGAATATTCTGTTATTAAAGAACTTTATGAAGTATTGCAGGAGCGAACACTCAAGGTTAATTTTATTTTCAATTTTATTATTTTCGAAATTGTTCGAAGCTTCTAATGCGGCATCATTTTATGTTCAAATATGTTAATTCAGCCCTTGTTCAGAATGTATCCTTTTACTAGTGAAGCACGTGTACTTTAATCTCTTTTGTCAATTCTAAAAAGGGTGCCATAAAAACATCGAATGAATAATAATCGAATGAAAAGCATTGAATGTAAAATATAACCTTTAATTAAATTTACTAAAATTTATATTTTTTATTATTATATTTATATAATCTTCTGTCCTTTGGTATGATTTAACCTCTTTTTACAAAAAAATTACTTAAAGTTACCTGACTGATTTCACGTTTTTCATTATAAAATTTACATAGGTTTTCCTACCAGTGACACGGTTTTGCTGTTCTCACGTAATTTTTATGCTAATGTGATAAATTACTGAGCCCAGTCCTCAAATCACACTGACGATGGGAGAAATAAGCAAACAGTTATAAAACAATACAGCATATCAGCAGCCGAAAATATTAAGAAAATTCTAAAAAAGCAAAATTGCATTACTTGATGAAAATTTGAGTAATTCATATCTAAGTAAACATTCATACCGGTGGCCAAAGTAATATCAATTTTAAAATGAAAATGGTGAAATCATACTGCTGCTTGGAAATTTTAAGGAAATTGTTTAATGGATCCTCTGAATGATTTAAAATATCGGTTTTTGAAATTTGAAAACAAGTAATGTTATTGCTGATTTACTTCTCTCCTTTTCCCCAACATGCTAATTGTAATACAGTTGTAATGCGATTTATTACTTCATCCATATGGTGGTGCAGTGTAAGCTTTTCGCTTAACAATGATTTAATTCATGTATGTAATATGATTTTCTACCATTTTAACATCTTTCCTGTAAAATCAGTGATATCGTTGTAACTGGTTTGCTATATTTTTGGTTTTTGAGTAATGAAAAAATTGGCGTAATTAGCAATGCAGAGTAGCTTTGATTGGGATCATGTCTTTTATTATTTAGTGGATTATTGTTTCTAACAAAATGCTTTATTGGGTTATTCAAATATCTTTTAGCGTGGTATCCGGTACCACATATTATCACTAGTTAGATTGTATAATGTTTTCGATACCTGCAATCCTCTAGAATTTATCGAGCCCTTGTACATGAATTGATGAACGTCAGAAGATATTTTCCCAATATTATTGTCATCATATAGTTAGCGTTACCAGCCCAAGCAAAATTCATATTTTCTTTCTTAATGCTTAGATAGGAGCAGGGGTGTACGCTGGTTTTTTTACGGTCTTGATCATGTGAAGTATTGAAAAAATAGGCTTTGCCTAATTAGTTTTTAAAATTTTTTAATTTTTTTAGAACATTTTTTGATTTAACCAATCAAAATCAGTTTTTTATTCAGAATGTAGAGACATCGCGCCATGTCTCGGTTTGTGCACGCCACTTATTAGGAAGCAATAACCTATAAACTTAGGAATTCTGTGTTCAAATTTCAATTGACATAGTATTAGCGAGTAGTTTAATACATGGGGAATGTAGCGATCTTTTGTATCTCCAGGGACAAAAGCCATTATCATGCAATAAAATTATAGACAGACTACTAGATTTATGATATGATTAAATTGTCAGAATACCCGGTAATAACGTGCATAGAGTGAGAAGTTAATGAAACTAACAGCTTGTTTTATCGATCAAGAAGTGGATGTACTGATAGAAAACAACATTGTTGATATTGTTCATGCAAATGTGTCGAAATCTTGGGCAAGCCTTTTTTCGTGTAATGAAGAAACCTAGCCTTAAATTCATGGATGCCATCCAAACTACAATTCGTAAGTGAATAAGATCATGAAAACAGCAAAAATTTGTAATTCAATGTGAGACGTGCGCATCATTAAGAGTTATTTTAGTTATTAACTGTATCTAAAAATGTAAAAGGCCGTTTGATCGAATGAATATCTACAAAACAAGTTCAACAGTATGCTAAGTCAATCACGATTGGCAAACGTTGCTAATTCTCACTTCATTTATCCTTTCTTTCTCAAGCAGGCGAGATAGTTAAACGTTGATTTATGAATATATTTTACAGGTGTACAAATGTTATATCTGATAATTCAATGTGGCGGGTTGTCAAGAAATATATAAATTTAGTTGATAAATAAACGAACGAATATATTAAATTTTGAAATTACCGGTATTAATATCTTAAAATATTAAATTTTTGAAACTCAATTATTGGTTAGCGTGGACATAGTATCTTAAAAATTATGGTCAGCCAAAATATTTTTGTTTAGAATATATAATGTTATTTTACCATATTTATTTTATTCATATATTAATATTCATAGTTTAAAAAGCATTATTTTTCAATTTAGCAAAATAATGAAATATTTCGTTTGATAATTTTCTTAAGCCATTGTATAATGCAAATTTCAAAAACTGAACAGATATTTACTGATATGGTATTTTTCGTGTTTGTGAAATCAATGTTTGTATTGACATTGTTCGTTTGATTTATTTTGCCCGTTGTTTAGATTTCAGTGTAATTTTATATTAGCTGTTTATGAAGTGACTTAGATATTCCGTATGTAAATTCTTAAACCGTTCTTTCAAGATATGATTTGTAGGCTGATTATCTGCAGTAATTTATTTTCTTTAAACTATTTTGTTTAATCAAAATCAGTAGTTTCGGTTTAAATTCAGGCGGTGTAATACGTCATCTTGCAAGAAATTATATTGTTTGTAATTAAATTTTTTGAGATGTCTATATATTTTTCCTTAAGATCAGCGATCTATTGTCGCAACTTTTCTATTTTCATTAGAAAATCAATCACATTAAGCAAATTTTCAACTGGTAATTTCTTTTCTTCGAAATACATACAATTTTTCGGATTGTCTTTTTCAATTTTGTGAAATATTTGCTATTATAACGCACATTACTTTTCTGTTCATTCACAAGGATACAATAGAATGATATACTATTCCTTATTAAACCTGATGTTTACAAGTGTTATCTTGAATCCAACTAGGTGTGATGTTCTCTCAAGGTACGATGCGAGGAAATTGAACAAATTTAATCTGCAGGGCGGTGACACTAAATATAGCAACTATTGCATTAAGGCATTATCTTATTTACATTATGTAATTTTGCGGTATCGTGTATTTCTTCAAATTATGTGGTACCTTGAGTTTTTTGCGTTCGTGTGGTGACCAATATTGGGTATCGCATACAACTCAAAGTAAAATCCACACTTCGAAAAATCAATAACTTGATTAACCAAAAAAATTAATTTTGAATACATTGTTTTCCAATTTGAAAATTCAATTGCTTTTGTCACTTAAGGGAACATGTATTTTTAATGTAGAAGTCACAATGCGCATCGTCATTTTCATAGAAAACTGATTGCTTCGGAAAGATTATAGTTTTCAACGTTATTTTTGTATATTTCAGAATGTAGGAAAATTCGCGTTTTCTTCATAAATTATATAAAATCTGATTTATTCGGGATCTTGTTAATAAGATATGTTTCAAATCGTAACTAGCTAGTTGTATCTTAGTCTTGGGTTTTACCAAACAGTTTTGAGTAATGACCATTCGCATACTTGTGTTCAATTGTTTTCAACTTCAACTTTTAAGTGGACTGATTCATAAATCCTTGCCAACATTTGTGAATTTCATTTATTTTTCACTAGTGCGCCACATTGTCAATTTGAAATTAATTTACATTGTTAAAATATCTTCGATTAATTTTTTTAGAAGATTTGAACTTTTATTTTCAGAGAGTAATTTATAGTTTTAGTGATTTATCTTCTTTCAAGATCTTTTGAATTTCCTCCATTCTTCATCATGAATGTCTTATAAAATACTTGGCAAGTCTATATGCATGCATCTATTACTATGTCATCTTTCTTCGTATGTTGCGACCATGTAGTTGTTGATAAAAAGATTATGGAATTCCTAAGTATTTTTTACAATTAGATGATAGTCACTTCGCTAATATATTAATAAATTGACTTCTTTCATACAAGTTATACAATGGGCTATTTTCTTTTAATTGAGGACACATTTGGCTGAAAACGCAAATATCTTGGGAGCATACCACAATGTCAATAAAACCTAAGTATTGCATCTGGTTGCTAAACAAGAACGGTGTTTGTAATAGTTTCAGATCTATATTTCGCCGCATTTGATTTCGTAATTTTTATGTCTTCCCATACACAATAAATTCTTAAATGTTGTATTTGTGCTCATTTTGGCATTCAGAATTATCAAATTAGGAATGCGTGTGGCAATTTTTTACAACTATCTAAACTCAGGACTAATTGTTAATGAAATTATAATTAAATATTTGAATGCAAGAACTTGCAAATAATCATGGGAACTTATTTGGAGTGTCTATCACTCCTCTGGGTTTGAGAAAAACCATTATTTTAACAAAATGTTCTATTTTACTGTAACAAGTAGAAACTTTATCAGTAAGTGAAAGACATGGAAAAATGAGAAGTTATCTTTACTATGAAATTGGTTTAAAAATGACAGGCAGTATTATTTTCACATACGTTTTCGATTAAATTTTTAGCATTTTTTCAGTTTTTCCTCAGATATGATAAGCACTATTGATTATATTTCGTTGGAAAGCTTCTCATTGTTAAATTGAACAAATGGATGCTACACACGTAAAACATTACTTGATGTATATGTTCATAACCGCTATCTTTAAAATTATTTTTAGAATTCTAGCTTGGTTCAAATTTGCAATACACTTGTTTAAAGCAACTTGTGTGGATTATATACATTTTGCAATAAATAATCAAAACCAATAAACTAGGTGTTGTTTCTTAGTTTAACAGTGTGATAGCTGCATTTATATTTATAAATAATTGTGTTTTACTTTGCTGATCCATCTGAAATCGCAAAAAGTTTTGTAAATTAGTGAATATACCATCCATAATAAGGCATATTATTCACTGCACAGAAAACAATGTGCAGCAGTGACGAAATGCAGGTTTTGTCAATCAATCACATGAAATATATATTAACTATCATCACCCATTTCATATTTTACTTTGGTTCATGAGTTTCAAGATTATATGTTTACATGCGTTTCTAGCCTGACGTCAATAAATTTTTGCTTTTAGCAGTGTTATTTTGGCTTATCCTCACAAAATATATCAAAAATAATTCATATTTTCATTTTATATCATCAAAGGTTGCTGCTTTGATTTTATATTCGTGGTTATTCTTGAGGATGTGACTATTTATATCTGGAAAGAAAATTGTTGAGCTTAACTTTTAATTTTTTCCTCTCCAGGGAATGCCCCTGCATGATTCATTTTGATATGTTTAGATAGATAAGTTCTTGTATTTAAAAGCGCCGCCTCAAGTTTGTTATGCTCGATTACAATCTAGGCTGCAGAAGGATATTCGCCCCTTTGAGAAGCGAGTTGGCTTAGAATATCTCAACTCCCTTCACGTGTGTCAGGATGAATGGCTCATGAATTGTAAAAATGTCATCGTTATAGATGCTGATGCAAATGCAGACGAATTAAATGATCGCTGTTTGAATGTCGTAAAGGCGTTTTTTCAATGATTCTTCCAATTTAGGTAATTATTTTGCACTTTGTAACTTTTTTGCATTAAATTTTTTATAGAATACATGCAAAGTAATCACTTTATAAAATGTTTCAAAAAACAAAGCAGCAGTGTATATTTATATGGCATACAGGGTTGGCATGTTTAAAACAATTTTTGCAATATTTTTTACATGTTTTTTTCCATATTAATAAAGAACTTTATAGAAAGTTTGGAAAGTAATTTTTTGGTTTCTTCCATTCGTACTTCATAACCAATTTTCTACTGAAAAAAATGTTTTGTTAGTGTATGAAACGAAGAATGAATGTTGCTAAGTTTATCATAATTCAATGTTTGCTACCATATGTGTGTTCAGCAAATATTTTAGTTCCTTGAGTTAAGCCTGCCTTAAGTGCAAAGAAACATTTTTTAAACGTTTAAAACGTTTTTTGTAAAAGATACACTTTTCGCCAACCCTAATGATATAGTCACCATTATACAAAATACCAAATGAATTTAAATTTTCTAATCTTGTTAGAGTACTGTTTTTCGATGATTACGTCAAAAGTCTGTGCAAAGCGGGAGTCTTTGAACGCGTGGAAAAGTTTTGAACGGTCAAAGTTTGTGATCTTGGAGATTGTGAGTGGATTTCTTATCTCAATCCTAGAATTGCTTACACCACGGTGAAACATGAATAGTTGATTTCGTTTCTCAAATTTTTCTGTATCAGATGGTTCATTGTTTGCTCAATATCCAATATTGTCATTGATCCTCGTTGTACTATTTGTAGCTTGATGCATCAAGATCTAAGATTCGAATTGACACATGCAATAGCCAATAAATTACAGTTATTGACCTGATGACATCAACGATATTGCCACCATCAGGTTCTGCGCACTAAGTGACATTCTGTCACGTGTAATGAACACCAATTAAAACAGGATTTGAACGTATTATGTTTCAATAAGTAAACAATCAATTAGATATTGTAGATTGCTGGACTTGTGGTAGCGGCGCGTGCCATACTCAGCAAGCTTTCTATTTAAGAAATAATGAAGAATCGATGAAACCATTGATTAATTATGTACTTCCATCTATTGAGAAAATAAGAGCATGTTCATTCGGAGAACAAGTTAATCCTAACTTCTTACAGAACCACAAGGCCCCCGGCCGAAGCGATGAACCATTTCCAAGACCTAACTCTCGGCTCATTTTAGAGACAAGAAAATAATTATAGCTATATGCAAACCGCACTTCCTAACCGTACTCATCCTTATACCTATTCCTACTATCACCCCGATGAAGGGGAATAACCATCAATCATTTGAAGGAGCTGGTTGTCTTAGCTAACGCCCGAAGTGGTACTCTAAGCAGTGATCATAACGATCAAAAACATTAAAAAATAATGATATTAAAAATAAATAAATGGGGCAGTTTATAAAAAAGTAATTATCCGAAAAATGCTAAAACAAAAGGTTAATTAAATCGACGGTTGGGAAATTTAGAATAGTGAAACAAAGAGCAACTGTAAGCTAAGTTAGCAAAACTTAAATTAACAGAAATTAACACATTCTGCCTATTTATAAATGTTAACAAATAGCGTAACTCATTTGTTATAAAGCAATAAGAAATATCATAAATTAAGCAAAAGATATAGCGATGTTTGCTATTCAAATTTACGCACAAATATGAATTCCTCTATCTACGGGCAACCAATCAGATTACAAATGGATAATTATCATTAATTGTACAATTGTCAGTATCGAATATATTATTAATTAGAGACTAATTGTTATTTTTACAAATAGGGATGTAATTTGTCAACAATATTGTACACCAATTATACGAACATATGTATGTACTTGCAAAGTTTAGAGTTCCTGTGACAGATCACTGACTTGAGTTACACTCATATTCCTCGGCAACGATTCTGACGATAACTACATGTGCATGATGAAAGTAGGCATCTTCGACTTTCTATCCCTAATCTTTGAATTGGTTGTGGCAAATGAGGTATACCACATCATTCCCTTATGACATCATCGAAACCTTGTTGAGCTTCCTGAAGTAGAGCTTTCTTTAGTTTTTGTTGAGTTCTAATTAATTCGACTCATTTGCAAAATAAGAAAATAAAATATCAATTGCGTTGAAACATCATATTGTTTGCCATCGATGTGTTTGACTTGATCATCTATAGGCATGAACTTTTTGATCAATTGTATACATTTCACTTTTGTGAAATTTTATTGCAATAAGATCTGGTTTTTGTGACCTCGGTCAAGATAAACATATGAATACAAAGAGTAATGCGTTTTACTATCATTCAGCTATGGCCCAAATTTTCAATCCATATTTTCAGACTTTGACGCCAATTCTCATAAACTTGTGTGAATTTGTTAACTTTTCATCGTTATAATCAAGTGTCATTATCATCAAATCGCAAGAAATTGAGAATAGTTCGAAACCTTTCCAGACTCACGGTTGGATATAGATACGGTCCACCGACATCTTGAGACCACCGTGTTCCATCGATTCGTGTTGAGAATATTACACATCCAATAAAACCTTGTAATTCAACCTGTTTTGGATCTTTCCATCGATTTTTGTACCACCCTCCATTTCTGTAACGAATTTCATCAGAAAATACGATAAGAATGTTGGCATGGCAGTTATTGCCACATTCATATTGCAAGTGCTTTTACAATTTGAATTCTGCCCGCATTTCCTTCTTGTTTTCTCCGTCACCGTCATCATGTAGATAATCTATTTGCTGGTGATTATTGCATTTATTGTCGACCAAAGCTTCAATAGAAGGTGCAGCTAAACGCCTAGGCTGTTAGGATATTAAGATTAAAATATGAACAACAAGTAACAAATGTGTCATAAATTTGGTAATAATGAGACACATTCGAATATATATTTTTCAATATTGCTATCCTCTGATTTGTTCAGGTTATTACAAAATACACGATAAGCAGTAGGGTAAGAAATTTCAGTTACAATAAACGCATAGTCTGTTGCACATTGTCACAGTGCACATTAGAAAGATTAATCTTTATTATTGTCCAAAAAAATTGTTTTTTCGACCTTCAGGGATGCTTCATTTTCGAACGCTTTGCAGCTGATCTATCAAATTATTTTCTTTAGCAAAGTTGTTTCCGAATAAGTTAATCGTTTATTATGACCAATTTGCCGTTGAGTTACAAATTAGGTGAAGGTTTGGGAGGTAGTACAATTAAATATTTGTTCTATTGTAAAATACAGACCTATTCCGTGATAGTCAAAAAGCTATTACTTTGATTCTGAGTCGTTTGCAATGCCATTTTGGGCTTTGTGATACATTTATATGTTTCCACTGATTCGTGCATTCGTCTTCCTTCATTCATCACAATATTTCTTAATTTGTCTTTTTTCAATTAATGTACAATAATCCTTAAACTAGTGTTGCGTTGTAATATATGCATTGTTCAAGACTCAGTCGGAAATAGCACGGCGAATTTACCAAATTCTTTCCACTAAACTGTACAAACCAGACTTGTCAACGCGCCGAGCTTCTAACGAGCCGAGCTTGAGCACAGTATTTGATATACAACGAGTCTATTTTAGGCAAAGCAAGTTTATAGTTCTGCTTGTTAATTTGATTATGGAGATTTTTCTTATTTTTTGCAGTCAGTATGACCTTGCTATAATCTTATTTAAGAAATGTTTATTAAATCATAGGAAGAGCCATGTAAAAAATTATTTGAGCACAATATATTTAAAAAAATACCCGCTAAAACGAGCCTCATTCAAAGATTTTATGTGGCGAGCCGAGCTTACACAAAATTTAGAGCCGAGCTTGGAAATGTCGGCTCGTTGACAAGTCTGGTACAAACTTCTCAGTGAATTGGCTTCTGCAACTTTGTTTCATAGATTGCTTGGGGCTAAAGAGAAATAAACGTTATCTTAATGCATTTTATGAATGCTAGTATGCTTGCGAAAAATAGATGCATTCATTGCTACTTATATGGAAAGTTTTCGCTGAAAATTGGAATCTTACTTCAACCTAAGTACTTGAGCTCACCACTTTTTTCTATTTTTGTGAGTTTGGACGAAGAACAGTTGGTCTTTGTTGAGTTGAAAGGCATCGGGTCATGTTATCTTGCTTTGTTATTGCAGTTGGCTAATGTTGCATTAGGTGATCAATTGAATGCTGATAAAAATGGTTTCAATTTTCCTGTGCAAGTCGCTGTCCCTTCTGTTTGCCTCAGTGAGTTGATGGAAAAGACGTTGAATAAATTTTTCGTGATTCCAAAGTGTTTTTAAAAAAACTTTAATTCGTTTGTTATCCATTATGATTCACTTTGCATGCGTAGACTGTCGTGGATGTTGCTCAATATTTGCAATTCACATTAAACGTCGCAAGCACTAAATGTGAGGTACATAATTATGTATATACTGTGAAGGTAGAAACTTGCCACATCTAATCATTGTAATTGGATGATACATGTAATTACTCACTTGATTTACAAACGCAAAATTAGCAAATTCGGGACTTGCAATTTACTCAATTTATAAATTACGAATTTCCAACATATAACACAAATAATTGTATTGATAATTTATTTCAGGATCTGTCATAAGTTTTCTGTGCAATTGGAATCTGTTGTTCAGTCAAAAACAGACGTAGGATCGATTTAGAAGATTACTACAAATCCTCGTAATATTCTACCGGGTGTCCCAAAAGAACTATCTGTTTGATTTCATATAATGTAAAAACTATAAAAGCAGTCGAACTTCCATTGCATGTAGAAAGGGTTAACTTAGATTTTGATATGTAAGATTTAATTATCCGTACAATACTGTCAGAGCAATTGAAATTAAAACTAAAAACTACCATTTTTGAAAATTTCAAAAATTTACATAAAACTGCACATCAAATTAAAATTTAGTTAACTTGATTGCTTTTATTCTTCCTAAAATAATGCATTTATGTACAAAGGATTAACTAATATCAGTCTACTCATCAGGAAAAGCATGTCATTGAACCAGAATTCACCTTTGTGCTCGAGATTATGCCATCAAAAGCGTTTTGTATCATTTCTTGACACAAAGATTCGCAAGCAGAAACGATTGCTTCGCGCATTTCTCTTAGATTTCTTGGCTGCTTTAGATAGCTCCGATAAACAAAGTCAAAAATTTCCAGATCAGGAAATCGTGGAGTCCGGGCCATTCGCCGCGTTTCCTATTAATCGGCCGGGAAATAACCTCGCAGTTACTGCATTGTCACGTTGCTTGTGTGACACGGAGCGCCGTCTTGCTGCCACCACATAACGTGCCTATCGATATTATGAATGAGAAAATCTCTTTCGATGACGTTATAACTAATTATTCTCAAGTATTCTCTACTGGCAAAATTTTTTTCGAGAAAATGTGGACCCAAAACAACACTTGTCCTATTCAAACCAAGCCATGCCATCACTTTGTGGGCGTCTTGAGAAAATTCAACGTAATGATTATGCCGGTGTCCAGCACCTTTTGATGCGTATCTTATAACCTTTCTTGAGTTTATTTCCGAGTTTAAGCTGAAAATTGCTTAATCTGATAGGGTTAGTTGATCAAGGAAATCGGGATTCTGCCTTGTCGTCTTGACAAATTGATTTCAGAACGCCAAACGTTGTTGTGAATCGCATTCTCTCAATTGGTGCCTCCGTATTAGTATGTATGCGTGAAAATTTATATCCAGTTTGACCATTCGATTTAAACTGCTTCGACTTAATCCGACCCCATTTCTTCTTGCTGATCTTAAACCATCTTCCAAAAGTGACTGTCGAACCACATCTATATTTTCTTCCGTTTTGACAGTTCTTAATCGACCATGTCTTTTTTTGTTAAGATTGTGGCAAGTGCCTTCTCGCACGACCTTACTCGGGACT
Source organism: Hofstenia miamia (assembly GCA_900660155.1). NCBI lineage: Eukaryota > Metazoa > Xenacoelomorpha > Acoela > Hofsteniidae > Hofstenia > Hofstenia miamia. The sequence goes on along the minus strand of CABFPE010000057.1, from coordinate 201,466 downwards.
GAAATACCATGCTATCTTAATGGCCATTGCCTTAATATTTGACAAACATTGTTTGTCCGAGCGTATTTGATACAAATCCAAACACTTTGGTCTGTTGTTAACCGAGGCCTCTTTCCTAATAATAATTATTATGTACACCTTGGTCCCAAGGGACATCAAATTAAACATTTTTTCCATTAAGTGGAACTTGAATTATTACTTTATTCCAAAGAATCATTCTTTAGGGTAATTTTTATTTTCAAAAGTAAGTTCGCAATGAAAAAGCCTACAATTAAAGTTACAATCACTAAAGTTCCAATGGAAGTAGCAAGGGTTTTCGAATTAATTTAATAAGCCGATTTTTGTCATATTTTCACACATTTTGAAACCGCCTTGCAACATCAAATGCTAGTATCTCCGTCAATATCGTAAGGATAATTTAGTGTTACATATCAAAATCTAAGTTAGCCCTTCCTGCATGCAATGTTGTTTATTTCAGCTCTATAACTTTTATAGTTTATGAGGTATGTTAAAACAAACAGATAAAGTTTTTTTGGGACACCCTGCAGCAAGTCCCAGAATTGTTACCGAACTGTTCTACCGATTCGTGCTATTGCTCATTCTATGATATTTTCTACAACATAAATTTGGCCTATCATATAAATTTTAATGTGATTTTAAGCCAACAGTAATACTGATTAGATTTCACTGTATCAATGAGTTATTGATAAGCTGCATTCCAGTAGTTGTTTCATCCCAGAAGATTTTTTCTTTCTATCAATAAGATAAGAAATTTTAAGATAACTCGTTTAAATTGACATGAAGTATTTTCTCAATTTAAATAAATACTATAAGTAATGTCATTTTCAATCGAGTCCTTGCAGCTTTAAATTGCTTTACTGTGCCAGTAGTAATACCAACAGCTTCAGATATCATTCCCGCAAATATTCAACGATTTTGCACCTGAACAATTTCATTTTTTCTGATGTTGTTACCGTATTTAGCCAAAATTTTTTGACAACATTGAACACTGTTTAATCTATCTTCATCACTAAGAAATTGTACCTTTGTTGATCTCCAGTTTTTGTAGCCTAAATCTTTATAATGTTGTATAAAATCCCGGTTTTACTTGTAGCTTATCTGATCGTCTTATTGATAAATGTGGATCGTCGCTTACAGAAGTATTAACATGATCCGTGTGATCACGTCTTTCATTTGGGCGTCCAACCCGCATTAAATCAAAGAGGAGCTCGTTCGTAAACATTTTTCTTGACATATTTAATGACTCTTGTGTCTGGAGGTCTGAATCAAATCGGTCTCTTAATTGTTTCTTCGTAGTCTACTGCTGTAACACCTTTGTCGCATTCATGGTACCAAGTAGCCGCTAATATTCTGTATTCAATTGTATATTCACTGGTATCCATCATTCCTCCGTACTGCTGTAATAAAAATATTTAAATTTAAATTCACAACATAGAAGCAGATACACTTTATGAATATTTATATATATATATATATATGCTGTTTTCATCATTTATCTTTAAAATTTTCTTCAGTAGTTTTCCATTAGTAACATCAAATGTATTCAGAAACATCTTCCGATCATGCTATCCGAAACTAATTGTAAAGTTATATCTTTGATTTTACGCTTGTTTTAAGTGAAAATAAATGAATTTCTTTCAAATTACCAAAAGCAATGTGATCTAAATTTTCACTGAGACTAATAAATTCAGTTTTTTCATAGGATGCTGTTCTTGTGTAGATAAGAATATGAGAAACGGAATTAATGTTGCAAATCTCACAAAATGAAGTTACTCTATTGTCTAGATAGAACAAACAATGTAAGATCCATTCAGTTATTGTAGAATTCTATTCGTTGTTTGGTATTATTGACACTAATAATAAAAGCTGTTCTCAATAATGAACTTTTCCTCCATCTCGAGTTTGTTGTTTTATCTGTTTGCGAATTTAACTTCATTAGTATATAACACATCAAGCATTATTTCTTTACTTGATAAAAATCTTGATATCATTTGAGTTTGAACATTTGTTTAATTTCAACAGAATTTTTATTTCGACTTCAAAATTCCAAATGAATAAATGTGCTTTGTTTTAATGTTAACTTTATCAGGGATATCCGAATCCTAGTTCCCTGGCGTCCACTACTTTTAAGTTAATGTTGCAGCTATTTTTAGAACATTGCATTCAGTTAAGGTGACACATTATTTTCCAATTTCTTCGACTTCACAGTGTTTTCTTCAAAATTGCTGTGAATTTCATGCTGCTTTCTAGCCATCTCTTTTCCATGTAATGCTTCAATAATTGTGCTTTAAGCATTTGCTTTCAATGTTAATTCGTCTTTGCAGAGGTGCGTCCAATTTTTACATTACATAACTTGTAATGGAAATTTACTCATTGTTTAAAGATGGGTGCCTATTATGAGAAACCCCAAGACGAATCTAGAAAGCGCCACCATTCCTATTTTGGCTGTGTAAGGGGTGCTCAAGTTATTATGTCAAGACGCCCTTCCGGTTCAAAATTGATAGTTCCGTGTCACTTTAAAATATTTGTATCTGTGACCATTTTGCTTTTAGAAATAAGCATAAAAATGAATGGTTTTCGCATTCGACCGCTACAATATTATAAGCCGTCACTTTACATAACCAAATTCACAAAATTTCTAAAAGTCTGTATGGTCATAATATGAATCAGTATTTAATTGTGCTTTTATATTGTATTTTGTATTAAATGTGGACGCATTTTAGAGTATTTTAATTTGTGTGTTATCTTATTTTTTAGGTTGATAAATTCAAGTATTCGTTTGTTCTTCACTGCTTTTGTTTAATGCGGCCTGATATATAACGGATCATCACTACTTTTCCAGCCATTTTATTATTAAGTTGATGGGTTGCATAAGTTTGTTGGTGATTCTACCTTTCAAATATTGAGCATTGCTACCTTATTGACGAAATGGACACTTAAGTTTTTGAATGTATTTGTTATTATTGTAGTGTTTGTTTTCAAGCCTCTTCATTGAATGTTGATGGGCGTTTTGTCCTGATTTATTTTAATATTCGTATGTTTTGAATAAATATTTTTGTAGCTACTCTATTATACATATAAACTATTTTTTCTGATAATCTGGATTACTGATAATCAGTTTTCTAATTCTTTGTTCTTTTAATCAGAAACAGTTAATATATTTGTTCCTTTATATAGCACACTGTTGACTTTCAAACCATTCATTCAGACAATTCAATTTGAGTCTTACATAGGTTCAATGTTAAAAAGGTTTTAGCAATGAGTTGCAAAAATTTATATAGATTTTTCCGTTCCTGAAATGCCTGACATCAATGATGTAGGGTAAAAGCAATTTCAACTTATAATTGACCCGTTTTGTATTTATAATTTGACATGCAAAGAGTTACGAATGATTAGTCCTATATTGCCCATTATTAGAATTTTTTCTTTCATGCACTATGAAAGAATCCATCAAGGAACTATTTTAACAAAAAATTACTATTAAAGGTTTTGATTATAACATGAAGCCATCAAAATATTACCAATAAGAATACTCATTTTTTCATATATTCAAAATTGAAGAGGAGTCAATATCAACTTCTTAGCCTCAAGCATTTTTAAAAAATTGCTACAAACCTACTATGAAATTTGGGCTTCAACATAATGTTGAAATCATCATGGGTGTTTTTAGTAGGCTGAAAAATACAAAATTTAGTCTTATCTTCATTGATTTATTTCCCAAGAATTTTTACAAATATTGCAATATATCCATAATTTGCCGCCTATGAAAGATCGTTTTTCTTAAACCATGGCAGTAACTTGAACAAGCTGTAAATAATGTGAAAAGTAATTGCTTTTCATGTATTAGGACATATTTGATGGCATACATGATTTGTTAAGTTAAGATTGAGAATTGTTTTAGTTTTTTTATTTAATTCTTTTGTTTTTTACAAATCAAGTGATTGACACTTATGAAAGATTAAAACAATAGGTAGAAACTAACTTTGTTCTAAAAAATGCTTTATCTTGGTTTCGAAAGTTTATTGTTCTTGAGGATATAAATAGTTGGTTTTCATTGTTCAATAGCTTTGTTATAGTTTATGGACTTTGTCCTATAGTTTGGTAAGTAGTTGGATCTTTTTCGTTTTAGTGAAATTTTAAATAATATTTTCAATTTATTAAAATTTCGTTCTTTAATATCTGGATGGAGTTTGTTCCATAAATCCTCCACTTCATTGGTAATATATTGAATCTTAGCAATTTAACTCCATGGACCATTTTCTTTGTAGTTGCATTGATCTGATCTGTAAATGTTAGTTCATTGTCAATTTCAATACCAAGATATTTAATTTTCTTAGTTTCATTAAAGATATTTTTTTCAACATATGATTCTAATGGTTCACTTTTCCATTTTTATTCTTTATAATCATAAATGTTTTCTCAATATTTTATTTCATCATATTCTGTTCAAAAAATTTCTTTACTTTAAATAAATGTTCTTGTAAAATCTTTATTTTGAATGTATATAATAGAGTATCATCTGCAAATTGAATGCATTTGCCTTCAATGAAGTTAAGAATATCATTTACATATAGATTGAATAATAGTGGGCCTAAAACTGATCCTTGTTGAACTTCATTATCAATATTTGTTTTGAAGATAGATTGTTTACTTTCACGTATTGTGAACGATCAAATATATATGATTTTAGAAATTGGATTGATGAATCACTAAAATTATAAATTTCTCTTAGTTTTATATTTAGTAAATCATGATTAATTGAATTAAAGGCCTTTGATATATCAAGTGAAGCAATATAAACTTTTTCATCTTTTCCTAATTTTCTACGCCAGTCATCCATTGTTTCAATTAATGCATAATTTGTTGATAATCCTTTTCTTAAACCAAATTGCTGTTTTTGGAAAAACTCATATATCAACAATTAACTATCTACATTGAAGAGAATAAACTTTTAACAATTTTGCTTATTCCTGAGAGAATAGATATTGGCCGGTAATTCTGTTTTCTCATTATTGCTCTTTTTAAAAATGGGAATAACTTTAGCCGTTTTTAATTGTTTAGGGAAATAGGAATAGTAAATACTTTCATTGAAGAGATCACATAATGGTCTTGCTAGTACATATAGAGCGTCTTTTAAGAACCACAGAGGATAGTAACTTGGGTCTTTTTATTTACTTTTTATCATTTTTGCCTATTTACAAAATTCATGATGTGAAACATATTTAAGTTTAAAGATGAGTGATTCAAATTTATGTTATGGTGGTAATTGAATTTAGTAATTTCTTTAATAGAATCTTCATCTTGAAGGTTACCAAGTTTCACGAAGTGTTGATTCATAATATTTGCAATTTCAATGCTTTTTCAATGATTTTTCCTTCATTGCTAACTAGATAGCATTGTTCTTTTTTTCTTTGATAAATTTATTGATTTATAGCCATTTTCTTGCTACATTCTTTCCATTCTTAAAACATCGTGTAAAAAATTCATTAAGCTCATATTTTAATTTATTAGATACACTATTTCTTAATTTTTTGTATTTTTTGAGATTTTCTGGATATCTATTCTTAGAGTAGTTTCATAAACGTTACGCTTTTCTTTAATTAACTGTTTAGTTTCTTTTGAAAATCATATCTTCCACTTTACAAATGGAGTTTGATCTTGTTTCTTAATTTTAGTTATTGGACAATGTTTGTCGTACAGCATAGTCAGACTCTGTTATAAATTCTAATTTTTCATCAATTGATTGAAAGTTATAGAAAGATGTCCAAATTAGATTTAGTAATTCTATCGATAAATTGTTTCTCTGATAATGCTTAGTTGAATGAATAAAAATATTATTGCTTTGTTTCAAGAAACATTTACTTTCGTTTTTGGTAAAATGCTGCAGGTAATTAAATGATCAGACAATAGACAAATGTTTCATAATTCGATATTTAAGATAAGATAAGATAAGACAATCTTTATTAAGAGAAGGTAAAGCAATTAATACAAACTGATGGCTTCTCAAAATAGCGTCATTAAAAAAAATAAAACAAAATCATGCTATTTACAAACCTATACATTGCTAAGAAGGCTAAGAATAAGTCTTCCTGAGATGAATTTTTGCTTAAGAATAAATCTTTTCACACTATTTCGGAATTTTTTCAGTTTTGTAATATGCTTAATTTCGTTAGGTAGATTATTCCATTGCCTTGTGGCTACGTTTAAAAATGAATTTTCTTTGACTTTACGTCTGAACCTAGTGACAACATATTTCTTAGACCGTCTATTGAAAGTTTTCTTGAATTCAGGGAGATTTATCTTATCATAAGGCGGAATTTCGTTAGCAGCTTTGAAAAATAATGTAGCAATATTGATTTGTATTAATTGTTGAGGAGAAGGACACGTTTCCAAAATATAATTTTTGNTTGATCATCCAATGAATTTCGCCAGTTCTCTGTTACCTGGACAAGTGCATCATTTATTAAAAAACTTCTTCTAAATCCAAATTGGGTTGCAGAAAGCAGATTATGTTTTTTAATATGCTCGAATATTTGATTGAATATTAGTCTTTCAAAAACTTTACTTATTGGGGTCATGATTGAAATAGGCCTATAATTTAGTGGGCATGTTTCATCATTTTTTTTGTAAAGCGGAGTAACATGTACTTCTTTTAAGCAGTCTGGGAATGTTTTGGATTTAATGCATTCATTAAAAATGTAGTTAAGAGGAATATTAATTAAGTGTGCGATTTCCTTAAGTATCCATGTGGGAATATTTGACGGCCCACTGGATTTGCCGGATTTTAATTTATTTAAGGCTTTGAGCATTTCATAACTAGTCGTAAATCTAAAGGTAAAATCGTGTGCATAAAGCTTTTCATTTTCAATATATTTTACATTATCCCCAGAATAGTTGCCCAAATTTACGAATGATTTGTTTAAAATATTGGAGATGTGATAAGGATCCTTCTGCAATTTGCCATAGTCGTCTGTTATAGCTATGATCTTATTGGTGACCCGTTTATTGCGATTTGTCAGATTATGAATAAAACTCCATTTAGATTTTTGGGATAGCATTCCATTATATTCTTTTTTTATGTACGTATTATAGGCCTTACGATTTGCTATGTTACAGATGTTTCTAGCTCTCTTGTAGCGGTTAAAATTTCCTTCACATTGGTTATTTAAGAAATTTTTATATGCTTGATTTTTCGCGCGAATGAGTGTTTTACAGTCGTCGGTAATCCACTCCTTAGAATTTTTTGAGTTATCTTTTGCTTTAGAGTTATTAGGATTTAATAAAACACGTTGTTCAGGGCAATATAAGTTGACATAATATTCAAGAATTTTTAAAAGCTTACTCATCATTGCATTGGGTTCGGTTGCTGTATAAACACATTGCCAGTTCTGATTTGAAAGTGCTAATTTTAGATTATTTAGATTATCCTTATTTCGAATACGGGTTGTAATCCATGTTTTCGATGTGTTTTCACTAGTCTTAGGTACACTGATTGATATTATGCAATGATCTGAGAAAGGGCATTCCGTTGAGTAAAATTTAAAATTAAAATCAGATATTTCGGATGTAATGATGTAGTCGATTATTGTCTGAGAGTTATGAGTAAGTCTAGTGGGAATTTTCGTGTTTGCAGACTTCAAATTATACGCATTTAGTAAAGAATCTAATTTTGATTTTTCAGAGCCGACAAGATAGTTAATATTCCAATCTCCGAGCAAGAGAACATCCTTATTTTCAGCACAAGCGATGGATAATTCAGTTTCCATTTGTTTGATAAATTCTGTCAAATACTTTTTTGAAGGGCAATATGACACATTGAGTAATTGCTTTTTGTAGTGGGAGGTTCTAATTGGATTATTTAATTCAATCCATAAACTTTCAAATTTAGAATTACAATTTGCGATATTATGTCGGAATTTTGGATTATATATTTTGGGAACAAGGAATAAGACACCGCCACCTTTGACCTTTTCTAAGAAATTATTTAAAGCTCTATCCCTACGAAATAATTTGTAAATCGAACTATCAAATGACCAATTTGAATCAGGGTCATCGTTACACAACCAAGTTTCTGAAATTCCTATGATAGTTTCATTTTGGAAATTTGCCATAAACTGTCTAAATTGGTGGTATTTAGCAGCTAGATTCTGAAAATTAATGTGGATATAATTAATCGAATTACTGGTGTTTAGTTTTGAGGCAAATGCTTCATAAAAAATGTTAGGACCCGGGTTTTTTTCTATTCCCTGTGAAGAGAGAAGATAAAATAATATCAAGGCATAGAAGAGGCATTTTTTAAAGCTTAACATAATAAGAGTCAATTTCATTTCGGTTAGATGTAGACGTATTCTTAACCTGGATTTTACAATTACTTTATATAGTAAATTAATATGCATTATTAGATAAAACTAGTAAATTTCTTAACTGTGAAATTTCACTTGGTGATAACTGCGGTGGTAAAGCGGCAACTTCTGAGTATAAGCGAGCGTACGTCGGTGATTTTTGTTGCGTTTGATTAATTAGAAAGTGGCGATAATTAGGCGGTGTATAAAAGGAACGGTTCGCGCTTTGAGGTTTGTGAAACGAAGCTCGTCCGGATCGAGGGGCACCAAAGAATTCTTTGATTAGTTTTGCAAGAGTTGCATAAACAGCCTTCAAAAAGTGAATGTTGTTGCTTGCAAATAGCCTTGGGTTCAGCAGGGCATTCAAAATAAAAGAGTTACAGTTTACAATGATTAATGTTGGGGCCAATTTAATTTACACTGTTTTGATATAATGACTAATTTCATTGTTTGTTAATATACACGGCTATATCACATGTTACTCTCACTTGCATACATTACATTGCATCTGTGATTATGCATTGTTGGCTAACTTTACAACACTTTGTCGGATACATGCACATACACATCTGTTAATATTACAGACTAATTTTCCATCACATGTAAAGACTACACACCGCAATTTCAAACCACTATGATACTTATCATGTTTTCTATAGTTTCGAAAAGCTTACACGTACAATGCCTATCTCGTTTTTTGGGAATTTTTTCAAAAAGTCTACATATTGTTTTTCAAAACACACTATTTCATTTACAAAAAGAACATTTTGTTTCTAAGCAAACAAACTATTTTAACCCGTTTTTCAAATGTGTTGCTGTTTTTCCATTGTAAAATTCACATGTTTAATTTGTTTAGCTGGGAAATATTTCATTCCATGCGTAATACATAGTAAAACTAACCTACATTTTCAGAAAGAGTAAAACATGGGTTATGTATAAAACTGAAATTCGCTACCTAAAATTATGCATGCAATGTTATTAATAAAATCTATATACAAAATTATTATATATTAGTTTTACATGGCAATCTTTTCTTTACACCTCTTTTCTTGATTTTCCATGTTTTTTCACTTTTTGAATACATTTGCAGATTGATACATCTTTATCAACTCACACACTATGTTTCAGATTGTACACATTTGCTGACTGATGCATCTTTTCTTGACTTACACACCATTGTTCAATTTTATTTGATTTATAGGCTTTGTTTACATGATTTTATGCATCACACGATGTTAAACTCTTCCATTGTTTTGTATCACACATTTCTATGATATGCACCACTCTTGTTCTAAACATATAAACTTGAAAATTCGAATAGTGGGAGACACATTAAATTCAATAGCAAAACGTCTACAATCAATTTAAGTTCGTAATTCGTAACATTAGTTAAAAAAAATTATTATGTCAAAATAATTCTAGTAAGTCAATTGTAGCAATGAAACAAAAGCGACTAACTAAAAACTATTATGTACAAATATTTCCATTCAGTCAGTTGCAGGTTAAACAAAAGTGATTAAAAAAAATTTAAGTTTTAAATAATATTTGTATTTTAGTTTTAATCATGTGTGATGTAAAGAGATAAAACAAATATAATCAGATAAACCAACAATGCAAAAATTTGTTTATTATTAAAGAAACATGTATGCTGGGAAATAAATTATTTCAGCAAAAGAATAAAACAATAAAATTAAATTATGTACCAAGTTCTTTGTAGAGTCATATTTTGGAAATGGTTAACCAAGTTCACTTCAATGTTAAAAACAACTTCAAAACATCAAGTTAATTATTGCCTTCATGCAATTCAATCCAAAATCAATTAGCAGTTTTCAACCAATTCTCCCAAAGGCCATTACCAGAGCATTCAATCTCTGACGTGTTAAAGTGATACTTTGTTGATAATTTGCACTGGTCTTTTATGCTTGATGCAAAGTAACACATAAAGCTAATTCCATACATCAAAAACTCTCTAATGCACAATAAGTTGACTCACCATTTCCCAAATAGAATACACCAATTTAACTCCATCTGCTAAAAAATAATTAATGTCAGTTATACAATAATTGTAAAAAATTACAATAGATGCACACACTCTCATGGAATAATAAAATAAAACACATGAGAAACATTACAATTACTAATGCAATGGTAATAAAAAACAGTCAAGAAGGCAAAATAAAAAATGCAATGCACATAAAATGAAATATATAACACCAGGGAAGAAATCTGAATTATTTGAAACTGTGTTTGGTTTTTAAAAAAATATATAAATTAATGTAAACTTTTTAGTATTCTCATTATAAGGAAACCATGCCCAAGTTCAATGTTGTTCCTTCGTGAAACACTCAGACATTTTTAATTTTCAGTGGTCCATCAAATTTGGGAAAAACAAGCTTACTTGTGAAATTAATTGATAAAGATTATTTTGATAGATATTCGAAAGCAATCGTTTTTTACCATCACTTCCAAAGTAATATTTATAGCAAATTTAAAGCAAAAATGAAGCATGTGGAATTTTTCAAGGAATTTTTGGAAAGTTTACTCATTAAAATAGTGTTTAAAACTCACTAATAATATTTGATGATATGGGTGAAACTGTGCTACAATCAGAGGCATTTGCTAACCTTGTTATCACTGGAAGGCATTTAAATTGTAGTATTGTATTAATCACCCATTCAGTTTTTTCAAAGGGATGTTACTCAAGTCTAATTCAGAAAAATGCTTCTGGAATTTTTTTGTTTAATTCAGTGCATGACAGAGCACAGATTAGAATTTTAGGAACCCAGATGGGAATTATAAATTTCGCTCAGGACATTCCAAACAAACTATGTCTTTCAACAAACCTTGAAGGTAGACACATTTTCTATGGAACTGATTCAAGAATGCATCATTTACAAATTCCTAATGGGATGCTCAAAAAAAGTCTAAGATTCAACTCCTAGGAGATGATCAAACTTTAAATTTAGTACAAGGGATTGTTTTTAACATTCAACAAGGAATTATCCCACTTGGTGATGAAAAGACTACATTTCTAAAATACCGTCAGTATGTGAAGACCACACTATTAAAACATTCAAAGTCGAAAAAAATTACAATTCTTAGAACGTCAAAGAGACTAGCATTTTTTAATTGTCTTTTATGCATTATGATGAACTATATATAATATCTAAACACATTAAAATCTCAAATCATTATATACAATGTCC
>CABFPE010000057.1:137117-174796 GCA_900660155.1 Hofstenia miamia | reverse complement strand
ATATATATATATAAGCTGTTTGACCCATGCCTCACTTGGGAAATGCATTCGAATAGCAGAAAATTCTAAAATTCTATATATATATATACGTGAACTAACAATACACTATAAACAAAGAAAAGAAATAATTAAATTATAATGAGCAAATCAATAACCACACACATTTTATTCATCATCGCTGTCTTCTGACAAATCAGCATGATCCACAGTACTTTCACTTTCAATAAAATACTATTTTTCTAACTTGCTAATAATTTTTGGGTATTTTAGGAAATAATGTAGTAAACTGATTTGAAATAATAAACAAGAAATATGTAGAAATACTTTGATTTAGAATATATATATATATATGTTTTTATTCTAATTAATGATGAGGACTGTGGGAGTGCTCTGGTCTCTTCTGGATCTGTTTCAATCCCTTATATTTAGGGCATAATAGAATGTAAAGTTAAAATACTTGTCCCACCAATCTCCACGAAACCGATGGAGCGAACATTCATCCCCCTCCACTCCACCCTACGAGATCCATGGAGATCTCCATGGTGCCCCACGGATCCCCACCCCACTGAACAAGCCTGTTAATAATTAATCAAGCCATTGCCAGGAGAAACTCCGATATAACCACTAAGAAGATGTTGAACACTACAAAGAAGAGATGGAACCCTACCATAATTGGTCTGCAGCTGAGATTACCACTTTCAGTGCCAGTGGAAAATCAGATATTTTTTTAGAATTTCAGAACCTAGCCTACCAAACCTAGTTTTAGTTATGTCAGTTAAGTTGTTTCAGTTGAAGCTCCTTTAACTTCTAAAAACAAGAATTCCAAACACTAGAAGTCAAAAATCGAAAGGAACCCCCGGAAAACCTAGCCAAACCCGGCCCACACCACAAGATGATTGTTCTAAAGAAGAGCTCCATGCTGAAATCAATCGATCTGAAAGAGAAAATTGATTTAATCCTTGATCAAAAATTGCAGACGTTTCGATCAGATTCAAAAGGAAAACCATTTACTTAGGACAGATATATTAATTTTATACTCAGAAAAAGATGCATTAATAGTAAATTGCAATGAGCTCGAAAAGAAAAACCGCGATATCCTTGAACAGTACCAAACACTCAAAGATAAGAATGACGATCTTCAAAAACAAATTGATACAGCAAACCAAGAATGGTTTAAATTGCTCCAGCCAAACACAAAGTTAATTAAACAAGTCGCAGAATGCAACGTACAGAACATTCAAGTAACTGGGCAACTCATAGCCCAGGAAGCAGAAAATAGCTTTTTACACAGAGAGATAGAAAACACTAAGATCCAGTTAACGGATTTACAGGCTTATGAGAATAAATTAGCAGTGCTATGAACTCCTGAGATAGCTAAAAGACCCAATCAAATTACCCAAAACATCATTTCTCACACTCAATGCCAATTACCATTGCCGATCATACACCACCAAAGGCTCAGATTAAAACTTAAAAATAGGAATGCCACGAAGACGCTTCTCAGGAAAAGTTGATTTAACCTCACCTACATTTGAAGAATGTTTTTTCTCTTGTGAACAAAATCTAATTGTCCAATGTGCAGGTCAAGAACACGCACTTGCGCAATTCCCGAGTTTTCTTACACTTAATAGAACCATAAAATCCAATTATGAACTGTTAATTCAAAACTTCTATGACCTTACCTACAACCCTACAGCATGTAACTAATATAAAATACTTCTCAACAACACCATCTATAGAAAATGAGGATATAGAGCAAAATATTCTCCAAGTTGAACATGCTTACAGCTTAAGCAGAACTTCGTCTGAATACTCATCACATGATTTGTTTACACATATCACTTATGGTATGCCACATCCAATTTAATTATGATTTGAACAGAAATGCAGTCCTGAGGACAAACTTTCTACATTCATCAAAAAGGATGTTGAAGCAAAGCTTCAAATTGATAAATTTTCTAAAATTTTAAACCAAATCAAACTTGGTAATAGTTGTCCAAATTTTGTAATCAAAAACATCAAATCTTTGTCCAAAAATCCATTGATGCAAGCTGTAACTAAAATTGATTCTGAAACACAATCTGTTGAAAAAAACTCCAAAAGCCATTAACCTAAATAAAATACATTGTAGGAATTGTGGACAAAAAGGTCACATCAGTCCTAATTGTAAGAAAACAATTCACCTTATTGCTAACAAGGGTTGCTTTTACACAGATGATATCTATGAATCTAATTCTGAATCCAAATAGAATTTAAACTATTAAGAGCGCCAACTCCAAGCCATACAGGAATGATCCTTGTGACAACCACATTGAACAAGCAACAGTAGACACTGGTGCCTCAGTATCTATAATTGCAGATATGTGCTCTAACCAAATCAGCATATTAAACCACACAACCATCATTTGACAAATGCATCAGGTGATTACCTAGATATGAAGGGATTAATTAACAACTTGGAATTACAATTGCTAATAACAAATTCCTCCACAACACACTTATTGTTGATACAACCAACCATACATTACCCTACAAACTAATACCAATGCATCATAAATTTCCCTGATAAAACATTAACAATTTATCCTAAAAATATAAATATTTCAACACATCTTCAAACAATCAGCAATCCAACAGTAACATTTAGCATCAATATTAAAAACTTGTGACAATAGAGTTACCACCACTATTTTAAATAAAAGTCGAAATTTAATTACCATAACACCATCCAATATCAAAATATTTGCATTTCCTATTGTTAAAGTCAAAGAAACCAAATCTAAACCAATACTGTCTTTAGAAATTACAGACACTGACAATAACTCGATTTCAATTCCAACAATCAGCAGTGAAACATATCTGCATTTATCTTTGGAACAAATAAATCAACTAACCTCCATGTTAAAGCACCACACATTGGTATTCAACTTCAACATGATCAGTGTTGGTAAAGACATCAGAGAGGAACTCACCATTTAAAACAATGCACAATAAAACAATACACCAACCAGAATGTCCTGTACCAGAACACCTAAAAATTATCACGAATTTGTTAAACAATGGAATTATTCAATCATCAAAATTCCTTATGCATCATCAATCATCTTCATTAAACAAAACAATAAATACCATCTTTGCATTGACTTCAGAAAACTTAATACTACAAAAAGGATGCTTAACTGTTACCTTGCATTGATGAAATACTTGATACAGCCTGTCAAAATTCATTCTTCACAACACTCAATAGTCGTTAAGACTAAGTGGAGGAGGCTACAGTGGGACACCCTGAAGTTCTCATAACACCTTCCACTATTTGCCATGTGGAAATGAAGTGAGTCTATTAGAAGCCATCTAGTGACAAAATATTTTTTTACAAAACTAAGTTGAACCAATTAATTTTTAGACAATTTCTTTACACCAATGTAGTGATTTTTGATTTCTAGGATTTAGGCAAATTGATATTTTTGATGACAAGTTTCACTAATATCCAAGGTACAAATAATGAAATATTTCATTAAACTTAAACATTACAGGGATATGAAATATAAACTTACATTATAAAGACAATTTTGTTTTCCAAAAAATATGCATGTGATGCTATTATACAAATTTTAATTCTTTTTTTGGAGACTATTCATTACATGCAAAGGGCTAAAATTTGTTTTTCAAATATGTTGCTACACTTCATTGTAAAAATGCCTACATTTAATTTGTTTTTCATTTATGTCCAATATACAAAACAGAAAAATATTTGCCATACATAAACATTACAGGCATATGAAATATAGACTTACATGATAAAGCCAATTTTGCTTTCCAAGAAATTATACATGTGATGGTATTAGTAAGATTTATACATATATATGCTGCTTTCATTAATACACTATTATTATATTAGTTTTACACTGCAGTCTTCTCTTTGCATTTCTTTTTGGTTTATATGAATTTTCAGGGTTGGACATTTTTGTAGACTGTTACATCTTTTGTTGACTTTGAACGTTTTATGAGTTTATTTGGTTTATGATTCTTGCATGACTGTATACATTTACATATGTCTTCTGCTTTTGTAATTTTAATGTGTGAATGTGTTATCCATTCTCACTGTAATTGGTATAGAAACAATGACACATTTGTTATTCACCATCTTGTAGTTGATGTCTTTTCCATTGTATTGTGCAGTTGCCATAGAAATGGGAATGTGTTTTTCCTGATGATTCATCAGTCTTGTAGGTGATATAAATTTTTTCCTATGGGTAGATGTGATTTCCAATCAATAAATTAGTTACAACTCTATTTTGAGATTGCTTCTAAATGTACAAATACTTAGTTTATTATTCATACTCAAAAAAATACAGACATATGGTATTTAAAAGATAGATCACTAAGAATTTTGAGAAAATTACAAAGTGATATTTTTTAGGTCAATATAGCAAAAAACAATGTCTATAAAATCACTTAACCATGTTATAAACTCAACAATGACTTGGAATTTAATACATGCTTTGTAAATATCATCCAAATGACATAACAAAAGCAACAACCAATGTGTAAATTCTTAGTTTAGTCAGTTATTTGTTAGAAGATACTTAAATACATGTGATAAAAATAGAATATTCAATAACATATCAGAAATTGACATGTATGTACAAATTCATTTAGAGTGGAAATTTAAAAAAACATACTTGGTTAACCACAAAATATTATAATATACATAGGTTATCAAAACAAAAGTATTAACATACCTTGTTATTTGCATATAGATGCATTTGAAATCAAGCTGCATTACCTTTAATCTTTGACTTGTCACCAATTTGTGTAGTTCTTTATCATTATATGAAAATAAACAAGTTTTTGTAAAGTGAAACCAATCACAAGTATTTTGCTATATATGTCCCATTAATTATGCTTTTGGTAGTATTTAATAGTTTTAGGCTTTCATTTTGCCAAACATATATGATGGCAATATATTCTGGTGCTGAAAATTTGAGCTGTTTGATTAGTAACTGTAGCAGAATTTATGAGGATTTTTAATTTTTTTTATCAGTTTGATGTGAATCATTATTATTTTAGTGTCATGCTTATGTAAACATACTATATTACAAAATATATCTGAATTAATTACCCATTTTTTGCTTTAGGGAGTCATTTGTCCCAAAAGTTTTTTTATATGGGATATATTTGTCCCATTAGTCTGAATATAATATTATACAGTATTTGATCATTACATTTTTTCAATTTTATATATATTTATATCAATCTTATTTCTATAACAGCTAATAATTTCTTTTTCTTTTTTAGAAAATAAATTTCATATATAATTATTACCCTTAAATGTACCAATATGTCATATAAAATAAAGTATCTGAATGGGAAGAAGTATTAAAAAACAATGATGAATTTTCAGATTTCATTACTATGAGACTGAATATAGTGATAGTAATAATAGTGATAGTGATGATAGTGATGACAGTAATAATTCCTCAAATGAAGTTATTCAAGATGGCACTGATATTATTAGGTCAAATTTTGCAAATTGGGACTCATATGACCCACGTCTATAGCCTATTTCAACACATGTGTCAAATTCTAAATTTTGCTCATTACATAAATTTCTGACTTTCTTTAATTGAAATAGTTCCTAAGGAAGTATGTTCTGTAAAAAAATTAGAAAAAAATTTGTTGTTAAACATGCTTTAAATTGTGTCTACCCAGATATCAATTTAAGGGCTAACAGCAAAGCTTTCTGTTGTTCTGTTGTTGTTTTATGTATAAAAAACAATGTTGTTTTAATGTTGAAATGGTACCATTTAATTAGTTGAAACAACATTGTTTCAACAACATCACATTAGGTTGCCTTTTGTTGTTTTTTATGAATAACAAAGCAATATTTTAAGGTTGTAACAATGTTGCTTTATGTTGTCACATGATTGTTTCAGCATTACTTATATATGCAAAATAACATTTTATATAGTTAAACAGTTCAAGCATTGCTGCTTAAACAAACACAAGCCCAATAAAGGACAAAACAAACATTTGTTAAACATTTAAATGAATGTCTTGTATATAAATGTTATCAATGAGCATAAAAATCTGCAAAATTTAACAAAAATTTAAAAATCTACAATTAAGTACAATTTTGAAATAATACTTTTTTAAATATCCCCTGCTCAAACGTAACTTTTTTTTATCTAACAGTCAATTTCAAGGTATGCAAATATTCATGAATAAATTATTTTGAAAATTCACTTATCTGGTATGTTATAATTTGCAAAAATGTAAAACTTATACACTTAATACTCAATTAGAGTTTTTTTTTCATATCAATCAATTGTGATGATAGCAGTTGTGAAAAAATGTGTACAACCCTGAAAATCCATATAAACAAAAAAAAATGCAAAGAGAAGACTACTGTGTAAAACTAATATAATAATAATGTATTAATGAAAGTAGCATGTATATGTGCAAATCTTGCTAATAGCATTACATGTATAATTTTTTGAAAAGCAAAATTGGCTTTATCATCTAGGTCTATATTTCATATACTTGTAATGTTTAAGTATTGCAGATATTTTTCTGTTTTGTATATTGGATATTAGTGAAAAACAAATTAAATGTAGGAATTTTTACAATGAAGTGTAGCAATGTATTTAAAATACAAATTGTAACCCTTTGCATGTAATGAATAGTTTCCAAAAATGAATTAAAATTGGTATAAGAGCATCACATGTATAATTTTTTGGAAAACAAAATTGGCTTTATCATGTAAGTTTATATTTCATATCCCTGTAATGTTTAAGTTTAATGAAATATTTCATTATTTGTACTTTGGATATTATTGAAAAGGAATTAAATGCTGCAATAAACACATCTTAAGTAAAATTTGTCATCAAAAAATATCAGTTTGCCTAAATCCTAGAAATCAAAAATCATCATATTGGTGCAAAGAAATTGTCTAAAAATCAATTTGCTCAACTTAGTTTTGTTAAATATATTTTGTGACTAGGTGGGATCCAACAAAGAACTTTAGGGTGTTTAATATAGCCTCCTTCACTTTGTTTTAACCACTCTCAATCTCTGCAGACCCTTTTGGCAGATTCCCATGTGTAAATCTGATGTAGAGATGACTGCCTTTATTATTCCATATGGTTTATTCAAATGGCTTTACATGGCTTTCAGGCTATGTAATGCAATGGCAACTTTCCAATGATACATCACTAAAATACTACAAACCAGTAATAATAATTTAGAACTTTGCATTGATGCCTACATCAATGATATATTAATAGCTTCAAAAACAATACAAGAACACATTCATAAATTACATAACATACTTTATTACAATAATCAGGTTTAAAAATCAATGGTTAAAAATGTAAAATATTACAACCATCAGTAATTTTCTTAGGTCATTATTTAGAACACAATACAATTAGTCTTAAAGAGGACCTCTGTGATACAATTGATAAAATGATGCCTCCCAATATTACACAGGATATTCAGTAAATATTGAGTTCTTAAGCTATTACCAAGCTTTCATACCTAACATTTCTGATAAAATAATTAACTTGTCCAACCTTTTAAAAAAGAAAACACCATTTGATTGGACTTGGCATCATCAAACTGAATTAGACAATTTAAAAAACTACCAAGTTTAAATACAGCAGATTTTTTAAAGAATTTATTGTTAACTGTGACATTAGCTCTTTAGCCATTGGTGCAACACTAAATCAATATATCAATGGAGTCAAGTCACCAATTCAAATTTTCAGTTGTAAATTGAAACCTAATGCACTTAATTACAGCTCAACAAAATTTTTCTAGCCAGGGTGTCCACTTTTTCTCAAGGTCGAGTTAGGGCCCAATATTGGTCCTATACCTTAATGCTATATACCATTCAAAAGCTCTACTCTTGATCTACATGAATCTGCAATAAAAAGGGGGGTCTACGTTAAATATTTTCGAGATATGATGGCCTAAACATGGTCAACTCGGGTCAAAAAAAATTTTCTTGGGAAAAAAATTTTTTTTTGATTTTTTTGCTTCAAACAACTGGAAATGGCTTAAAAACCATTTTGGTGAAATAAAAAATTTTTTTTGGACAGGCATTTTTTTGATTTTCTCATAGTAAATTTTTTGAAATTTTTTGGACTCTGCTGAGGGACCAATATTGGTCCTATTGACTTGAAACCTATATTATTTGAAAGTTCTAGTCTTAATCTACATGAATCTGCAATAAAAAGGGGTGGTCCACGTTAGAAAGTTTTTAGTAATAGCCTCTCAAAGATGGTCAACTTACTTAAAATTTTCAAAGGGGTACCTTCACAAAAAATTTTTTCTTAATATAATTTTTTCATTAAAAACAAACAAAAATGATATAATAATTATATTTTAGCATGTTAAATGTACAATTGACGAAAATTAAGCACAAAAAGAGTCTGTAACTGAAGCCTTGTCTCTTTGTTTTCCAATATTCTTACTACCATGCCTTCATTGCCAGGAGAATGTCTTCATTTTTGGATTAAACAAGTTTCTAAACATATTCAAGCAGTATCTATACAAAACTAGGGTATCTTATAAAATAATATAATATAATTTATAATAATTTTATTAAATGTTTGCCAGAAATCCATCTGAAACAAACAATTACAATATTTAATGTAAATGTCTACTGAGATTAATTAGAAAATATAACAGGGTTAGGGTATAAGAAGATTTATTTAATATAAATGTAGAATATAAATAAATAAATAAAAGTTTTTCAGTCTTTGATCCTAAAGCACAAATAAATGTCTTATTTTTATAATAATTTATACATGTAGACTCAAGTTCCCAACTCAAGATTATATTTTGTGCATTGAACTCTGTGGTTTTTTGCAACCATATAACCTGAGGCATGAAAAGCAAGAATAAATAATTCTGTGCTCCTTAAGACGTTGTAGATCACATAGATATAAGAGTATTTGATTAGAACTAATTTTGTGCACGGGTTGGAAGTGCCTTTTGTATCTTGTAGTGTTTTTGTGGCACACAATGCACTCTTGCTCTTTGCGTGGCATGCTAAATATTTGTTTTTTCATAAAAAAAATAACAAATTCGGATTCAGCATAAAAAATTTTATGTTAATGGCGAAACTTGGTTTTTTTTCAATATTTTTAAATTTGGGAAATTTTCAACTCTGACTTTTTGCAGTTTTTTTCAATGAATGAGGTAAATATATGTAAGTAAAGATCAGGGAAACTAAAACAACACACCCAGGATAATAATTTTCAGGTAAATCCTGACTTCATATTAGGTTATGGAAAAAGTGGACACTTGCCTAGAAAAAGTGGACACNATATATATATATCGGCATATAATTTTCAAAATGCACTATGGATATACATTAATTGAATTTCCTACAAACACATTTTGCAAATTGCTAATTATGATATTATCTGCGTAATATTCGGCATTGCTTAGCTGGTTGCATCAACAGCTACTCTAGGAAAATCTATTGTATTGCCACTTTTGGAATGTGGAACGCCCTGTTAATTGGTTGTAGTGCACATTTACAGAAAAGCTTACAGTCCGTACTCAATTGTGCAGCAAGGAAGTGTTCTGCACTAGCATTGCTGAAGAAGTTTTACCAATAAAAGAGAAAATTAATTATAAGATCATATGTACTGTCCATAGAATTATCCACGAACATAAAGATCTAGCCGAACTACGTTCGTCTGATCAGCTTTATTTAGTTTGCCCAAAATATAATTTAACTTCAGGAGATGATTCCTTTTGTATTTTTGGGTCAAAACTTCGGAATTCCTTACCATCCATTTTAAATTTTGAGGGGAATCATATCCTGTTTAAAAGAAAGTTGAAACAGCTTTTGTTTGAGCGTGAATTTTATTATGCTGGTTGTTAATTTACTAAAATTTTTGTTGGAGAAGTAATATATATAAATCTAGAATTACATATACATATTTATTTATTTATTTATTTATCTTATGCCATTGAAAAAACCGCTAAAAATGAGTGGACTTTGTAGTGCATAATGCAAAAATTNGAGTATTTGATTAGAACTAATTTTGTGCATGGGTTGGAAGTGCCTTTTGTATCTTGTAGTGTTTTTGTGGCACACAATGCACTCTTGCTCTTTGCGTGGCATGCTAAATATTTGTTTTTTCATAAAAAAAATAACAAATTCGGATTCAGCATAAAAAATTTTATGTTAATGGCGAAACTTGGTTTTTTTTCAATATTTTTAAATTTGGGAAATTTTCAACTCTGACTTTTTGCAGTTTTTTTCAATGAATGAGGTAAATATATGTAAGTAAAGATCAGGGAAACTAAAACAACACACCCAGGATAATAATTTTCAGGTAAATCCTGACTTCATATTAGGTTATGGAAAAAGTGGACACTTGCCTAGAAAAAGTGGACACCAAAATCAAATTTACCAATTATTATGTCAGCCAATAATGGTCTGAGGGGCACCAAACTTTGTGAGCATATGGGACTTTTGTCCTGGCTTAAAGTCCCTGGCCAACCAGGGTCGACCCGCGTTTAGTTTTTGATTTATGACATCCATGTCCACTTTTTCCAAAACGTGTCCACTTTTTCTAAGATGCCAGAATCCACCTAGAAAAAGTGGACAATTACCATGGTTAAAACCCTGGTAACATCTTGCTGCTTTTGATCTAAATGAATTGTAAGGAATGATAAGAAGAAAGGAATGCATAAATCTATAATATCAACCTTCCTAATGGGATTGAAAGCTGGACAAATTACAATCATACATGTAGTTAAAAGGATTAATCATAGTAAATATTCAAAGGATTGTGGAAATATGTCTATACTGCTACATGTATGGATTCTACAGGAAATTTAATGACAGCCTTCCACAATACCATTCTGATGATCTGAAACAAATTTTTAATAAAGTTCAATTTCCATTTATTTCTAAATCTGCATATGACAACCTGCCAGTCATCAACACAGATAGACAAGGTCACCCTATATTAGATATTCATTTAAAGGAAGAAATAATCAAACACCAACACAATGATATTCAACTCTCACAAATTATTAACAAAATTAAACAACCAGATTTACAATTAGATAAAACATCATCCAAATATTTCAACTCTTATGCTTGGAACCTTACTGCAAATGGTCTTCTTTTTGTTGTTGATAAACACCACTATTTGGTTCTGTCTTACTTCCCCCAAACACATTTCACCCCAACTCTAACATCACAAAATATTAAATCCCATTACAGAAACAATTTCAATGAAATTGTAATTATATATTTAAATAAATATATATATATTTCTTTAAACTTTTATTTGATTAGTTGTTTATGTAGTTAAGATTGCTGAAATACAGAATTACAGGAAAATAAATGTAAATATGTGCTATGATTATAAGCATTGTCTGTTTACATATTATATACATATATTTTACCCTGACACTGCTTAGATCTAACCTGATGACTAAAGAATTGTGTTAGCAGGCCTTGTGCTGTGTACCATCATAATTCATAACTAATATATAAATGCTAATTTGTTTTGTGTCATATTTACTTCTGACTAATTTTGGGTAGATTATCTATCACTCCACTGAGGAAGAAGATAAAATATGGTGTACATCAGGGATTGATTTTAAGACCATTTCTGTTTTAATTATTTATTAATTACTTACCAGCTCATTTAAATGCATTGATTACTCTTTTTGCTGATGATATGAATCTCCATTCTGCTTCTCATGATAAACAAACATTGTTTAACAGTTTATGGCAGAATTTAGAGTGGCTTTGCTATAACAAACTTTCACTAAACTGTGAAAAATCTATGCAAATAATTTCTATAAAGAGAAAGAGGGATTGCAGAGTCTTGAGGTATCTGGTTATGAATTGAAAATTTGTGAATCCTACAAATATTTAGGAATTACAGTAGACAATTACTTGAATCATATTTCAGAATTGGGTAAGAAACCATCTAAATTATGTGGTATGTTAATGAAATTGAGACATTTAGTACAAAAACATGTAACATTAAACTATTAAAATACTTAAATTTTATCTATAATCAAATATGGAGTATTGATATATGGTGGTATTACTTATAACACAACAAAATAGTTATTTTTGGATTGTGATATACTCAATATATATGAATTATACATATTTGAACTACTAAAGCATATAATAAAAATACAAAGAAAAGAATAAATGATGGAGTTTAACTATTTCAATAAAATTAATCACACATATAATACTAAGGCTAAAGTAAAAAAGCAAACTTCAACAAAACAGCATAACTCTATGCTACAAGGATATTCTCTTCAAGTTAGGGGCAGTAAATATGGAATTATATAAATTCTAGTGCATTAATTATTTGTAATATAGATAAAATATCTAAAAATGAATGTACTAGGTTCTTGAACAATATAAAAAGTAAAGTAATACAAAGAAATACTAATTTAATTGATTTAATATTCAAATAATAATTTAAATGTCATGGATAATATGAATGAGCACCACTAGTGCACAAAAATTATCCTTTCTAAACAGACTAACAATAAATTAATAAAAAAATAAATAAATAGAAATAACAATAAGTTTAATCTACAAATAATCTGGGGAATTTTAGCATTGTAAAGTGTATTTGTTTTTATTTTTGTAAGTGTTTAAATAAATATACATCATCATCATCATCATCATCATCATCATCATCATCATCATCATCATCATCATCATCATCATCAAGTAACAAATTTGATACATTCTTTCTATCAGAAAAATTTGAAGATTAATCAATCTAAATCAAAGGAAGTGCAATTGATCTTTTGTAAAAATATGTATAATATTAGCCCCATTTTAGATATACCAATTGTCAAAGAAGTTATTATATGTGGTTTTACATTTGATTCTAAGCTTTCATTTGACAGGCATATTCAGAAAATGTGTAAAAAGGCTTACTCTGTACTTTGGGGAACCCAAGGGCTAGGCCTGAATCGTCCTGGAGAGTAACCTCCATGTGGTGGTTCCTGGGTAGGTGGAGAAGCTGAGCCAATACTTGATGGGCGTGTTGCTTTGCGGAGTCCTGAACCAAAAGTGGACGTTAAACAATAGGGTAGATGAAGGTGCTGCCATGTGTGCTTTGCACATATGGGGGCGGTGACGATGATGTGAGACTGTCTGTTTTGTGGAGCAGACGGCGACGTCTATGCCCAGAGCCGTAGAGTGCGTCTACAAGGGCAGTTATACAGAGGATTTTCCTCTGTCTCTGGCCTCTAGATAGGCCTAGGCCAGCATTTGCTGAGCCTTACCTATGAGGGAGCTTTGCTTCGTCATGGGTCATAACAGGCAGCTGCAGGTGCTCATGAGTTACCTCAGTTAGTAGCCTTGGTTGGAGAAAGCTGCAGAAAGGTGCAACCCTCTCACGAAGCTCAGCCTTTGGCTTCATTCTCCGCCCTTTGGCTTCATCCCCGGTTAACAAGCTTCATGCCAGGGGTCGCCAGAGGTCAAGCATGATTAATCCGGCCTTAGTGGGTACACTTCCAGGGGAGGAGTCATGGACTTGATCTGTTGACATGCACTCTTCAGTCTGTTGACTGGTAGAGTAACCCCGACTCTGTACTTTACCAGGTCACATGTGTTAAACACTTTGATTTCAGCAAAAGGAACTACAGTTACTTTATGATTCTCTCATATTGTCATGCCTTAGATATGGTCTAATTGTCTGGGACAGAAGTCTCTTACATCTCTGTAAAGAATTGATGCTATTCAGAAGAGAGTGGTGAAACTGGAGATTATCTCCATTTTCATGTCAATTTCCAATTGGTTACAAGAAAATGACAAAGGACTTTTACAGAACATCCTTTCAAACAGTGGACATCCATTGTTCCCTTACAGCAGAATGGTTAAGAAACAGGTTATCAGGTGCATCTAAATCCACACATGAAAAACTGATTAGGATATTTTGCAACTGTATCCTCTGAACTCAATAATTTTTCACATTAGCAAGACATTATTTCCATTTCTATTTCTAAAAAATATTTTACAGATTCATATTCTAAAACAACAAAGCTGTTTCTAATACAGAAATTACAGGTTTAAATCCTGTCAGATCTGCTTTTTGAAATGCTCCTTTATTTTTGTAAACAACAATTTGAAATAATATACCTGCAGGCATACCAGTATAAAATAAAAATCAGAAACATTAGTGATTTTTGTTTAACTCCTGGATGATATAAATTTCTGTATTATATTTGTAAATAGCAACCTAATGTGATGCATTATTTCAATTTTTCCATATTTCTGGTCCCCCTTGAGTAATATACTCAAGTATTAACTGTTTTTAATGCAGGGGTGCCATGAGAGAGCTGACTCCTTCTCATTATTGCCAGGCTAATTCTACATTCTAGTAAAATACATATAAAAAATTACATTCAACATTTTCAAAGTTGTAAACAAGTCTTAATGCTAAAAAGAAATAGAATAGTCTGCCAGCAGAAACAATGAATACTATCTGATCAAGAAATCTATTAGCAAACAAATAACAAATGAGAACAAGAAAAATTATTAACTATTACAATAAAGTACAAACAACAAAAATAATGAACATAATTAAATTTTTATTGTAAATCTGAACAGATTTTCAAAGGACTGCTAAATGTTTACTAAATGCAAATGGCAAACCTCAACATTTATAATTATAGAACATATTTACATATATTTACTTGTAATTCTATATTTCAGCAATCTTAACTAAATAGAAAACTAATCAAAATAGAGTTTAAGGAAATACATATATCTATTCAAATATACAATCAGGGTTTACGAGACAAGACAAGACTTTTTTGAGACTTGAGTCCAAATCCCAAGACTCAGGGTTTTTGAGACGAGATCAAGAAATTCTGTTTCAAGACGAGATTCAAGAAAATATTTACTCGAGAAGCAAGATTCAAGAAAAAAGTGAGAAATGAAAATTAGAGCAGGACAATTTCTAAATCCTTTAATTTTATTATAATAATAAATTTTAATAAACCACAGTTAAAAGTTGTCCTAGATAACACCACCCATTGGAATTCACTATTAGCCATGCTGCAAAGATTTTACGAGCTAAAAGATTCAATAAACTTTATTCTTAATGAAGACCTAACTAATTTTGATTGGAAAAAATTATTTGCATAGATTATATTATTACACTGCATAAATTTTGGAAAATAATTATCAAGAAAAATATTATTTTCGAGAATTGAGAACAAGAAAAAATTTTCAAAAATGCCGAGATCGAGAATCGAGAACAAAATTCAATTTCGAGAAACAAGATTCAAATTGTTGAGATTTCGAAAATCCTGCTAAGACTTTACAATTTGAGATGATACTTGAGCTGAGAAGTAATGAATTTCAAAAATATAAACTGAATTTGAGACCTAGTCAAGACTTTTTTAAACATATTTAAAGCTATATAATATTGCTGTCTCAAATTCTTTTCAAAAATTTAAATTAAATTTACTTTTTTGTATAAAAAGTATTTCTTCAAAAACATTGGATAAACAAGGATTATTTTATTGCAATATGGGATTTTCACTAAAATTTAAATTTGAATATTTTTAGCCAAAAAGGTTTAACTTAGTTTAAATTCCTTAAAAATAAAAAACCTTGTGTATAATTGCTTTGAAAATCATTAATAGTAATAGTGTAGGATTTAATCATGTAGGACTTGTTGCTGTAGGACTTATTCCTGTATGACTTATTCATGTTCCCCGCTATTATAACAATTATTCAATGTCAAATAACCGAAGCTATATTTTCTAAACACAAGAATGCTTCGAAAATAAACGTAGATAAAAATAAATTAAGATTGCAATACAATACAGTACAATTTACTACTTCAAAACATTTTCAAAACCAAATAAACAAAACCGCCAGGTTTGAATGGGCATTAGTGACCGTATTTTTGTTATTTGCTGCTGTGATTTTGCTTCGAATATGTTACTTTTAACTAATTTTTAATAAGATTATGCGCAATGAATACAGTTACTTAATATTTAAAAAAAAATTATTAATGAGGTTATTGTTCCCAATTATTGCAGTAAACTTTATCTCCCTTAATAGGTTGTTGCATTTGTTTTCGTTAGTGTAATAATATTTTCATTTACATTTGATTAGTACTACTACTAAATTTGAAAATCGAGTTTTAGTATTAAATGAAGGGGCATTAGAAAATCAAGCTTAAATATACACTACATTATTTATAAGTAACATTATACAGCTATATATAAGAAAATCAAGTTACATTAACTCGAGCAGTGCTATTTCCACTAAGTATGAAATAAAAAACAGAAATTTAACAAAAAAACAATTTTTTTTATGTGGCGACATTGTGTTTTGAATTGGCAATATGGAATTATATTTGGCTAAATTAATTTTAATTTACTTAATCCATTATTTTTTACCTGAAAATAGCCTCCTATAGAACTTCACTACGGTTTACTGAAAGCATATTTTTTAGTTTGAAGTTGTAAATTTAACTATTTCAGTTAAATATACTTATAGTTTTATAAATCCGCGGGCTGTCGTGTGCTACGAATTTGGTTAATTATCTAAAGTTATCGATCATTAATTATTTTTTAACTTTTTATGCAATTTATTGCATTTCTCATAGTTGTTTACCCTCTAATAGTGTTTATTTTTACCACGGGCTCAGTGTGCTACCGTGTTGCACTATTCTGCACCTTCGCCAAAAATGCAAAATGTATTTTACATATTTTCGAAAAATTTTCAAGGTCTTCAAAATCTTCCCATACCTAATTTATAGTGAATCAAAAAATTCTGAATACCATCGGATCAAAAGCTAACCTCAATTTTTTAGATAAACTGCCTATGCACTTGCTTGGTTTTGGCATTTCGCGCAAAACGGCAACCGCAAATTGTAACAACCTAGCAGGGTTTAGAATGTAAATGAATATATACATACTTTATATATATATATACCATGCTGGACATTAGATTATAACAATTGTGAAAAAAACACGTTTTTCTGGTATAGAAACTATATTTCAATACATTTAATCAACTTTTATCACTGAAATGAAGCAAGAGACTCAAACAAATGTCTTTCACACTGTAATCTTCAATATTTTGTTGGACAACCTCTGTCTTTAATAACAGCTGCGAGATGTTCAGGCATGTATCTGATGAGTGATGAGCAGAACTCAGCAGTCACTTCAGTTTCCCACACCTTTGCCTCTAAATTGGTCAGAGAGGTTAGCCGCAGCTCAGTGACGCTTTTCTTCACCATGACCCAGCAGTTTTCGATTGGACTGAGATCAGGGGGTTGCCAGGCCATGGTGCCAACACGTTGACGTTATTTTCCTCCAGCCATCTCACCAAGACAGCAGTATGAGCAGGAGCACCGTCTTGTTGAAATGTGGTGAAGGAGTGTGCTACTAGTGATGGCAGGAGGTGCTGCTGAAGAATTTTGAGACCATATCATGGTCGACAGCGAGTTCTTCACCCTAGCGACAGTATATCGAGGATTATAACGCGTTCCAGAAGGTGTAGAGAAACTATAAAACTGTTTAATGATGCTCTCATCACTGAACATTGTTGCAGCCAAATCTGCAGCCCTCTGGGAATAATAACGCTGCGCAAACGCCATCTGGTCTTTTTTTTAGCAGATAACTGGGGAGTAACTGCAGGCCGATAAGCTTTCAAGCCAAAATCATGTTGCATATGGTGCCGGACGGTTCACGGCTTCTGGTAATTGAGAGGCTATGAATGATGATGATGCAGTTGGATCCTTGACAGCCAAGCGCCTCACTATACGATCATTTGATGCAGTCGTGACTCTCGGTCTTCTTCCACTTTTCCTTGCAGAAAAAGAGCCTGTAGCTTGATGTCAGGCTAGGTATTTCTGAACGGCACTGCGAGAGATGTCAAGCGCTGTGCTAGATGTTGCGTGTAACTTTCTTGACGCAAAACCACGATTTGGCTGACAACCGTCGGAGCGTTGGAGAAGTATCACGAGCTCGACCCATTAACAATAATAAGCTTAAACTATCGCACTGCAAGGCTTATATGCAAACCACTCACCTACTCCCAATTTGATTGGTTTATATATATATATATATATATATATATATATATATGCATGCTAGCAGGGATACCCACATTTGCCAACAATTATCTCTTTGAAATATGTATTTGTTTGTGCAATAGAGATATTCATTATTGAAAATATATTATATTTTAAGATTTAATCAATGTCTGATGAAAAAAAATGGTGCGACATTACTTTGTGTATAGGAACAACAGTAACTCATTATGAATTTTCTAAAGCTGAAGTTACAATAGGAAGATCTAAAGATTGTGATATTTCTATTCAGAACAACCATGTCTCCAGTAATCACTGTCGTTTAATTCGTTTCAATTCCGTAGTTACCTTTCGAGATGAAAGCACAAACGGTTCCTTGATTAATATGAAACATAAACTTTCCAAGAGCGAAGAAATAGAACTTGTTGATGGTGATATTGTTCATCTGGTGTTCAAACGGGGAGATGCAAATAGTCACGTTTATTTTAAGTTAGCTCTTGATTTATCGTCGGATCTATTGAATTCTACGTTAGAGTACGATGCGGATGACATTCAGCCAGGTTGTTTTTGTAGTATATTTCTATTATTGAATACTTAAGGTGGCTCGATAGGCCATTGAACCTCAATAACAGCCGATATTTTTGCTTAATAATTTGCCCAAAATTGCGAAGTTTTAGTTTGTTTTTGATCGGTTACTATGGATACAAATTATGTTTATGCGTTGCAAAGGGCGTTTTCCCGCCCCGATCAATCTTCGAGCACTCTCAAGCGAAAGAAGGTTCGTAAAGCGGGGACATTTCCTTCGGCAGTTGTACAACTTGGTTTTAGACGAAAAACATGGTTATTCAGTATATCAATTTTAAGTAATATTTTCTACAGTGTTTTCAAAAAACTATTTAAGGTGAAAAATTTATAAGGCAATCAAATCTGTCAAATCTCTTGCTTTGATCTTACTATTATTGCAGGAGTTGTTAGCAAGAAATTTGGGTAGACCATGTTTCAGTACCTGACTATAACTCTTAAATGAAAGTGGCTGATTTCTGATTTCATATGCAATAATAATATATACAAGCTTACAAAACTTGGATTTATGCTGCGTTGCCCAGTTGAAATATATGGTTTATGAATTCTATATTTTTGCATAGGTTCAGAAATTAGGGTGTGGCTCGTTAGGAATTTATAGAATTTGTCTAAAGCTTCAAAACTGCAAATTTCAAATAATGTTGACCATTGAAATGACCACTTTCACTCTATCTAAGGGCCTTAATGCACATATAATTTACTTTTTCCTGAGATTTACTAATTATACAAATTACGCTCACTAACATTTTCAATATAACTAATAGATATTTTTCCTTAGAATCACCTGCTAAGAAACAACGAATTAAAGAAAATGATGTTGCAAAAACTGACGATAGTGACGAAGATATGGTCCACACATTAACTTGTATGATCTGTCAAGAATTACTTCATGATGCAGTCAGTGTTCAGCCTTGTTTGCATACCTTCTGTGGTGGGTGCTACTCTGGATGGATGGTGAAGTCTGATGAATGTCCAACTTGTAGAGGAACAGTATGTTTCGTTTTTACTAGAATTAAAGCGGAACATTAATAGAATTTTTAATTTTTTTATTTTAGGTCACTCGCATCTCTAAGAATCATTTGATTGCAAATCTAATAGATGTCTATATTCGAGCTCATCCATCTAAAAAGCGTGATCCAGAAGTGCTGGCAGAGCTTGATGAAAAGAATAAAATTAAAACTGGTGATATCGATCAACCAGAAATCGATGAAAATATTAATGAATCAGATAAGTAAGACTACCATATTCTAAATGTAAATGCTATTGCTTTTATTATTCTTAATACACTATTACAATATATTAGAATAGTAAAACTGAACAGTCGCTGTGCGAATAAGTTTAGTTGAAAAATGAATAACTTGCGATTTTGTAAACTAGGTTCTGTACTATATGGAAATATAGTATCGGTTTTACTAGATTTTTTCCGATTAGGTTTCGTTTTTTGAAAAAACCACGGTTTCGGTTTTTTTTCGGTTAACCGGTTACCCTTTTTATTTTTGGTAGCAAACAATTATATTTACCATATGTATTCTTAGGATGGATTTGATTATATTCTTGTTATCACACGATTTATTAAAAGATTATTACTGTCGAAATGGAACATTTTTGTCGCGGTTGCACACGAAATGCTAATTTTAATTATGTACATGTCCAAATTATTAACAATACAATGAAAAACTTGCGCCTAGTACATGCCAATTGAAATGGAAACACCGCGGTATTTCATAGCTATTTAAAATGTTTTTGCAAGAAATGATTTTTGATATTTGGTCTTATTTTACTGCAAATATATTTTAATTATAGTTAATATATCACTTTTTACCCAGTGAGTCAAAAACTACATAAACACATTAATGTCATTAGTATATTTCAAAACTTGCTAAAAACAAATTTTCCCTTTTTTCATTTACTTCTATACACATAATTTTTTCATTTCTACAATACGTAGTATTTGTTCTCATTTATAATGTACTGAATCGTCAAGAGGACATCCCCATCAATGCTTAGCAATGTCTGTTTATATTTGTGATGAAATCATTTTCTTGGCCTTTTATGGACTTCTTTAATTAGTAATTACTATAATAAAGCAAAAAACATTAATTGGATTACAACTATTGCATTCTTATCTAATTGGAATTCGTATTCGAATACTATTCGAATGAAGTCTAAAAATATGTTTACAAAGTATTTTAGACTATTATTTTTCTAATTGAAGAGTGCCTTCGATTTCAAAATTTAATCCGTAATTGACATGGGTAATGTGCAATGTCAACTAATCTAATTAGAGAACGTATTTGGTGAACTCCTAAGCTAACTACTAAAAATATGGAAACAACATTTTCATAATATCTTTTTCTAATAATTGATCACCTTTGAATTTTGATAGTTGATCTAATGATCTCTGACATATTTAGTCATTAAACTCAATTTATAATAGGACAGGGAAATTCTGACGCATTTAACCCACGTTGCTATTCTTGAACTTCTATGCAAAACACGTGTTTGCCACATCTAAGAAGAATTGTAATTATAGTAGTGTTTATTTTTTGCTGGGAACGGAGGGGGTGGTTCAGTACAAAATTTTAAAGGCAAAGGAGTCCATGGTTAAAAATAGGTTGCGAACTATTGGTGTAGGCCAATGAACAACCCAGTTTGCATTGATGTTTTTGTTGTGTGTCTGACCGTTCTACTGGAAATGTATATTACCCTTATTTTTGTATAGTACATATGTGTCTATGCCTGCACTTTTATTTAATAAACTTATATCAATAAGTATTGTTCGCCTCAATTATTTTCAAAAAGGGGGGTTGACTGCCGCCTCCTTAATAAAATAAGCTTTTTTATTAAGTAAGATTTGAACAAAACTTCCAGTCTGAGAACCACTTGGATTTTTTACGTTTGGATATCATAGGAGTTTCTTCATATGCTTTTTTATTCACAAAAGTGTAAATAGCTGTGTATGATTTCCAAATGAAAGCTTAATTGTTTTATTTAGCGAAGAAGGGTCATCGAGTGAAGGAGAATCAGCTAATACCGAAGATGAGTTACATCATGGTGATGATGATGATGATGATGGCGGCAATAACATACTCATTCCTCAAATAGCAATCATTCGCTGTCGCCAATGTTACAACTTTAATGATCGCGGTGAATATCAGTGTCCTCATCCTATGGAACACATACTCTGTCAGTGCTGCAATACATTTATGCCTGACAGGCGAAATGAAGACAATATTATTCAGAACTGTGGTGGCTGCAATCGTAATTTTTGCTCCATGTATTTTGGAGATTGTACTGGATGTAGGGGAAGACAACCATGTGTAACAAGGTAACAACTACGTCATGCGAATTAGTTTTCATTCACTCCAACAAATTTCTCCTTGTGTTCTATCAATATAATTTTGTAGAAATGCATACGTATATTTTTCTAATGTATATTTAGATTCGAAGACTATTCACTCTTACCACATGACATGAATGCGATTCTCAATCAGGGAAACCCCTTTGAGTCGGACATTTTAATGCGCATCTTGCAATCAAAGGATATCTCTTTACCAGCATTCGCCCGAATTCTAATGCAAAAATTTTCAAACAATGTTTATAGCATCACTAATGATGAGATTTTCACATATTCTTACATATGCCGCGAGTGTTTTATAGGCTTTTGTGGACAACTTGCATATCAGTATAGAAAAGAAGTCGATGATGACGACAATTTGCCACTGATAGCTAAGTCGCGGCCTTCCTGCTGGTACGGGAAGAATTGCAGAACCCAGAGACATAATGCATTGCATGCACAAAAATACAACCACATTTGTGAACAGATAAGGAATTAATTTCAAATAATAGACAATTTTCAAGAAATGAATTTGTATCATAATACAATTATGCAATCTCTAATAGATTCTACAGGATTTTTTTACTCATTTGTTTTACTTAACCGCTACCATTTTTTATAAATCCAATTAGTTATTATTTTATATGAGTTAAGGCTTTCTTTGCAATTTTAAGGCAAATGGTATGTTGCTATTAAGAATATACGTCTCTGAAACGAAAATGTTTGATCGGTGTACAAAAACGAGGTGAGTGAAAAACCGGGTTTCTTGTTATTAACAAAGTGTATTATTATTGTTATTATTATTATGATGATGATTATTATTATTATTATTACTATTATTATTATTATTATTATTATTATTATTATTATTATTATTATTATTATTATTATTAATATAAAAGAGCAGTACGCGAATTCGAAAAGTTTTTTAGGCTCGCAAAGGAATTGGAATTCTTTGGAACTGAATTGATTTTGCGAAATAGGAAAAAATGCGATAGTAGTAAAAACGATGTGAATACTCTGTTTCGAAATGTCTATATTTTACAGTATAAAAACCAAAGAATTTTGAAAAAAATTTTCAATGTTTGTGTAGTTAACATTTAGTTATTAGAATTTATTCCTCTATATAGATATATACAATGTTTTATTTCATCTGAAGTTCTTGCATTTGTTATCGTGTCAAATGCGATATCTTTGAATGGATTTCAATTGTGTGTTTATTTTAGAGTTGCATGTTTAATTTGCTAAACACTGCTAGATGCTACTCAGTTAAAAAGACTTGTCGGGTAAGCAATGTCTCACAGTACTACTTTATTAATAGAGGAATTTTTGTCTAATATAGCATATATTTTCTTACAAAATCGAACGAGTGCCTACTCTCAGTTAAGGTCCTTGTAAGCATTTTGCCATATTGCACTTAAACTACAGTAATATTCTTATATCAACATCATATATATATATATATATATATATATATATACATAAATTGCAAAGTAAAGCAAACTTCTCATTTCTAAAATTAGTGAAACAGTCAAAATTTGAATCATTTTTCAAGAAATCATCGAATCTTTCACCCAGTTGAACAATTGCATCTAGAATCTCAATACCTATCTTCTTAGTTTCCACTAAATTTTGGGAACCTCTGATTTCAGAGCAGTAACCATCAAATTTAGGAAATTTTTCATATACTGCATGTGAGGAGTTAACAATGTTATGAAAAACATTTTCAAAATTGTCTCGCATTTCCAAAAATGTGTCTTTCAGAAAATCAATTTTCTCCTTAGCAAAAGAATATTGAGCAATTTTAACTTGTAATATCTTACTTAAAACATTCATTTTTTCAAAACAAGACTAAAAAAGAATCATCGTATGATTTAGATTTTTGGGGAAAAACAAAAACAATATATGCCGTACAACTTTACGCTTTTCTTTCACAAGCACAGCCATTGTCTATGTACGACGTTATATAGGAATTTATAGGTTGGATCATTTAAGGCTGGTTGACATTTGCATTTGGGTTTATTTATATTTTGTTGCAGAAAAACTTCAGTTTTGAGATATTGCTGAAGTTTTAAAGTCGGCTACATCTAAAACATCTCAGAGATTGAATCGGATCCAACATTTTAGGAGCCGATCCGGATCCGAAAATTCATGATCCAGATTCGATCCGAATATTTAAAAGAATTTCAGTTTTCGATCCAAAACGAATCCGTATATAAATAAGTATTCTAACAATAAATAAACATGGACTTCATATATATTTGTTTTTTCCAAATGCGAATAGAACATTTTATGTGTTTCAACAGTCTCTTGATATCAAAAATTTGATATCAACGATATACTGCGGTGAGGACAACCACGGTTGCGTGTTATGCACATAACACAGTATGAGCTTGTCTGGTTTACTGCTACTAACTGCTTCTGCAGCTAAAATAATTTGAAATTTTACCCACTCCCAACTAAATTTAATAGATTGAACTGCTTGTAGAAAAACAAAGTGTTATATAATGATGATGATTTAAAAATTCATAAATGTTATTAATGGTTAATTGTACGCCACCTTACAGCTGTATTCGCGTTGTTTGTAATGATATTGCATTTGAGAGAGAATATCCGATTTCATTACATACGTGACGCAGGTTTGGGAGAAACGCGTGAACTCTTTTTAAATGATCTTTTATTTGAGCGAGAAGCTCGAATATTATTATCAACAATTTCACACACGTGGCGCAAGTTCAAGAGAAGCGCGTCAGCTCATTTTCAATGATTGCATATTTGCGAGCAAAATCGAATATTATTATAAGGAATTTTACACACATGGCGTAGGTTTAATAGAAGCACGTCACCTCAGTTTTCTATGCTTGGTTCCATGCATTCAACGGTGTATACAGATCTATTTAAATATATTTTTTGAAAAAATATATATTTATATTTTAAAACTTGAAAAATAAATTATTTATATATATTTTAAAATATTTTAAGGAAAAGAACATTGTTCAATGAAATTTAATTCAATATTTTCCAAAGAGTATTGATGTATTCCAATGCGACTTATTATAATATAAAAACAGAACTCATTTCAAATTAATTGGGAAAATCTTTTTTCTTTTGTCTTTTAAGACAACAAAGTCTTTTTGTAATTGTGATACCAAACATTATACATATATCCGAGAAAATGTATTGCGACGAAAAATTAAATATATAATTTAAATTTTTTAACCCAGATGTCGCTTTGTTTCCCCGACGTATGATTTTTCACAATCATCACATTTATATATATATAATCTAAGGAGTAAACTGAATTTTTTGGGATTTGATGAAATTAAGGAACATATGAATGGGCACCTAAAATCCGAAATTTTTATGCACAAACATCAACTAAGAGAAGAAAATTTTTACATCCGACTAAGATCAGAACATCATAAAATAGAAGAAGCATTATTAATTAAACAATCAAACAACGATCAATTATTGAATAAACAACTAAGCATGATATCATTGAACTTGTTTTAAGAGCATGCAATATTAAAATGCATAAAGTGTAGTCTACTGTAAATATATTTAGTTTTTACTGCATATTTGTACTGATGATGTTTTATAGGAACGAAACCGGTCTATCTCTTTCATAGCGTCTATGCTAAAAATGAATATGAAGAAGCTCAGTATAATCACTTCAAAAAATATATATATATACATGCATAATTTGTTTAGATTATTGCACATAACCTTTCACCTTTTCAATAA
Source organism: Hofstenia miamia (assembly GCA_900660155.1). Classification (NCBI taxonomy): domain Eukaryota; kingdom Metazoa; phylum Xenacoelomorpha; order Acoela; family Hofsteniidae; genus Hofstenia; species Hofstenia miamia. The sequence goes on along the minus strand of CABFPE010000057.1, from coordinate 149,050 downwards.
TATTTGCCCTGAATCCGTTTAAATTATGTCTTTTCTATGAACAAATCGCATACTAATACACAAAATGGGTACAAAGCATATATATAATGTACATGTAAATTAAAATAAGTTTTTTCTTATGTGATAATAATTTTCAAATATGATTTTATGCTTCTTAGCAATATTTCTAATAATTTGCAGCGCATATCTGATCTTGTTGTAATGAAAATATCGAAATCTTTAACATGTTATTAATACAATATTGTCAATCCGTTCTAGATTTGAATAGAAACGTATTCTTATTCACTGGTAATATTGCTATTAAAGTTCTAAAGTTTATCAGTGAATATTATTTTTAATAGGTTTCCAAAATTATTATGGATTTACCTCAGATGCGCTCTTCTTATAATAATCCATCAGTTCCTATTCTAGATGATGCTTTACCTTCAACAAATCCATTTGAGTGGTTTAAGTTATGGTACACAGAAGCTTCAGACCACCCTGGGATCGGGCATCCTGGAGCTATGACATTGGCAACCTGTAGCCCATCAGGTATTCCTTCATGTCGGATGATGATTCTACGTTATTTTGATAATAATGGTTTTGTGTTTTATACTGGTACAGAAAGTCAAAAGGTACTATTTTTATAAAGTTAAGTGTTTCACATTATTTAAGTAACTTCGATAAATTCATTGAGAAGACTGTATGTATGGAATGAAAGTTTGGTATTAGAATATGATACTTAGGATATGTCATAATTAGTGTCATTGATGTAATTATCACATTAAAAAATATTAAAAAGTTTAGAATCCATTGCATTTTCTGCCAATTATTAGATAGATTTTTCTGCATCATTTGTTTATTCATTTTTGACAATGAAAAGTCAATGACTTTTGACTACTAGTTATTTGCCTTTCTGTGACTTAGGTATGAAAAATATCTAATTGGGGTTGAGAAGAAGTTCAAATCTGCTTTTTTGATTATTACTCTACTTTGAGGACCGTCTACAGTCGTTCACGCTTGCACTACTCCAGAGTACACTTTAGTCCAATCCATTCACTTGAATGAAGTGCTATAGCAGACACACTGTACGGCCTGGTACAAGAAAGCTAGAAAATGATTTTTTACTGCCCGTGAAGTGGATTTGCTCTAATTAAGTCCCTACCTGAGCAACATTAACTCACGTGATCACTTTCTCTTCAAATTTGATTTGGCTTCGTCCTGCTTTTCTAGGCGGCATAAAAACGACAATTGATGCTGGTGGACATTGATTATATAATTGTAATATTTGATTCTCTAATACAACACATCGACATTACTTGACACACCCTAAGTATATAAGATATATGAGTAAAAAGTTACTTCGAGAAATGTAAGTTTTAAATATGGAACTTAAACTTCATAGTCGATTAGTAAATAGGTCATGAAGCTTTTTGAACTTTTGGGAAAGTTTACTAACACTTCTTTAACATTTAGGGTAAAGTTATCGATGCAAATCCACTGGCAGCCATGCTTTTCTTTTGGCCGATTTTCCATCGACAGGTGAGAATTGAAGGATCAGTTGAACGTATTTCACGTGAAGAAACTGCGTGTGCATTTTCAAAGTGCCCTCGTGATATGCAGATCGCAATTGCAGCAGTTCCTCAAAGTCAAATCCTAACTAAAGCTGAGATCAAACTAAAGCATCAAGGTTGTAATTAGATTTATGTATAATTTTGTTGTTGGAAATGTTTTGCGTTAATGAGTATAAATGAACGTATAATTTATTTGCTAAAGTTGTTACAACACTTGGNTGATACTTAGGATATGTCATAATTAGTGTCATTGATGTAATTATCACATTAAAAAATATTAAAAAGTTTAGAATCCATTGCATTTTCTGCCAATTATTAGATAGATTTTTCTGCATCATTTGTTTATTCATTTTTGACAATGAAAAGTCAATGACTTTTGACTACTAGTTATTTGCCTTTCTGTGACTTAGGTATGAAAAATATCTAATTGGGGTTGAGAAGAAGTTCAAATCTGCTTTTTTGATTATTACTCTACTTTGAGGACCGTCTACAGTCGTTCACGCTTGCACTACTCCAGAGTACACTTTAGTCCAATCCATTCACTTGAATGAAGTGCTATAGCAGACACACTGTACGGCCTGGTACAAGAAAGCTAGAAAATGATTTTTTACTGCCCGTGAAGTGGATTTGCTCTAATTAAGTCCCTACCTGAGCAACATTAACTCACGTGATCACTTTCTCTTCAAATTTGATTTGGCTTCGTCCTGCTTTTCTAGGCGGCATAAAAACGACAATTGATGCTGGTGGACATTGATTATATAATTGTAATATTTGATTCTCTAATACAACACATCGACATTACTTGACACACCCTAAGTATATAAGATATATGAGTAAAAAGTTACTTCGAGAAATGTAAGTTTTAAATATGGAACTTAAACTTCATAGTCGATTAGTAAATAGGTCATGAAGCTTTTTGAACTTTTGGGAAAGTTTACTAACACTTCTTTAACATTTAGGGTAAAGTTATCGATGCAAATCCACTGGCAGCCATGCTTTTCTTTTGGCCGATTTTCCATCGACAGGTGAGAATTGAAGGATCAGTTGAACGTATTTCACGTGAAGAAACTGCGTGTGCATTTTCAAAGTGCCCTCGTGATATGCAGATCGCAATTGCAGCAGTTCCTCAAAGTCAAATCCTAACTAAAGCTGAGATCAAACTAAAGCATCAAGGTTGTAATTAGATTTATGTATAATTTTGTTGTTGGAAATGTTTTGCGTTAATGAGTATAAATGAACGTATAATTTATTTGCTAAAGTTGTTACAACACTTGGTTGTATTTTTGTTTCAACTTGAAATTTTGCTGAATTTTTTAAACCACCCATGTCAGTGATGGCTACGTAATTGAAATTTAATTATTGTTAAACTCTGAAAAAAATCGTGAAATATCGATCTTTCCTTAAAGTGCTTTATATTCTTTAAAACTATTTCTTTGCGGTTTTGAGGAAGTTACTGTTTCACAACTGCAGATACTCTTGTAAAATATTTTTGGTTGGCCTCTTCCATGAATGACTTAGGTATTTTTTCTGAGAAATTGAAATTATTAATATTGGTGTATCTCACAGCAAATCTTACGCATTTTTGCTTGTTAACAGTAGTACAGTCAAAATAGCCAGGAAAAATCACTTTAAGACGACAATACAATTGGGGCTGAAATTCTATATTTGCATGTTTTTGACAATATCCTGACAGTGAATTTTAGATTGCATTGCATTTGAAGTTTTGAATGATTTTGAAGTTCATGAGCAATTGTGAAGTATGATAATATCATCGAATTTCAATGTTATCTCAATTTTTTTAAAAAAATTCATTAACACACAACGTCAACTTAATTTTGAAATATCCCAGATGTTTTTATATGATTTTTCAAAGTTTTTCAAAAATGATTGTCATTACATTTTTTTTCATACTGATTATTGCACTACATTTTGAAGTAGTTAGGTATATTATAATCTGTTCAGTGTAAAAATTTTTCTCGTAAGTAAATTTTCAAATTTGTTTATATTACTTCGTTCCAATATCCAGCAATTTACTGATACCACTTCAGAAAAAGGAAAACATTCGGATCGGCCATTTTCTGTTTTGGAAGCAATTCTGTATAATGAAATATACCTATCATGGAGATCGATTCCACTCATAAACTTATTGTATTGACCAACTATCATGGGCTGTTGTACAAAATTCTCTTTTTTATCCTTGCCAATTCTTTTGATGTCTGCACCATTCTCACCTCCAAAATATGATGACAATAAAAGAACATTCCGTGTGTCCATCTATTTCACCAGGTTCAGTTCTTCATTTTTCAAAACAACATGTTCTCTACGGTTCATGGTTTTTGTTTTGGCAGTATAGCACTCTGTGTACCATTACTCAATATGGTTCCAGTAATAAAAATATCCATCTTCTAAATTAATTAATTTAAATATGCAATGGAAAATATATTCACTACTTTTAGTTGAAGTGCTAAATTTACCCTTGTGAAAAATTAACTGCAGAAAAATCATTAATTCCTTTCTTTTCTTTGATAAGTTCACTTACAACAGCACTACCAACACCGCGACACTTCATTTTATCAAGTGAAAAACCCCCGTTGCCCTCGTTTGCAGCTAAAACAAAGTTCTTGAGCCTCAAGGAGAATGCTTTGCTTTTATTTATTGACATGAGAAAACAGTGTTTTGTAATAGGTGAAAGATCTACTTCAAACTGATTCTTATTAATCAGCAACTTCTTCATCTTTTGCACTATTTTGTGATGACACATCTGAAATATCACTATTGTCAAGATTTTTCAGCATCCATTGAAGGTAAATAAACAATAAGTCTTGTTTTCATGAAAAAGTGCAGAATTATATACTAATTTGAAATCAATTCTAATATCGTTAAAACTACTTATTTACGCATATATATAAGTTAAATGTTAATAAATGTAATCTCTGGCAATTTCTTCTGAACAATGTATCTAAAGACAGAAAGTGGTATTTGAAAACGAATCCGAATAGCAGTAGAGGATATTGAGCAAATTTTGAGGGCTCTAGCAAGCGGATAAATGTTATCTTTGGAAATTCTCTCAATTTCTGATATAAACCTCTATTGCATTAGCTGTACCGTTGTATTGTAACAATCAATTTTAGATAGTTTGCACACGCGCAAAAAACCGTAATGATTTTTTTAAACCGGTTCCCCTCCTGATAATTTAGTGCAATTGCCCAGACACTAATTACGTATATGTAATGCGGTGTAATATATGTCCTTAAAATGGAAATCTTATCTTTTAATTGAAGATATTTTAGTAGACATGTCATGCAACGAATATAGTATAGTGATTTATTTATAACATTGTTTATCTTGTGAGTCTATAAGAAGTCTGAACTAAGCCAAACACCAAAGTACGTAAGTAGTTTTTATTGGCACTGGTTTGTCTTTCATCTGTAGTTTTCTAAGTTGATCATTGGACAAAGTAACTCCAGGATTTTGAAAATAATATTCGGTAGATTTTGAACAATTTCTGTGCGTCAGTGTTTCCATTTGGCATTATAATTAACTTGTACAATGTAAAGACCTCGTTATATGACGTAGTTGAAATTGTTGCTAGCAGTCGTATATCGTCTGAATACTTTGCAATAGCAAGAATTTAAGTTTATTTCATCTGTGTCTAAAGTAAACAAAATACCACTCCATGATCCCTCTTCAGAACTCCAACTATTTCTAACAAACGCACTAGGCGTTTTGCTTCCATTCCAACAAATCAGTTCTTTTCTTGAAATCAAACAAGAAAGCAGCTCATGTATGTGATTGTACGCTTCTATTGAGATCATGCTGCTAATTTAACAGTCAAATTAGTTTTTGAGAATAGTGATGCTTGGAAATGTAGAATCCAAAGTCAAATTTCACCAATATCATCACTGAAATATTTTTAGTAACTATTGGGCATTTTGGCTGTCCAGAAAAATATTTTTACATTGGTATAAATATCTTCTGAACATGTTCACAATTGCCGTAACCAGTACCAGTCTACGAATTTTTGAATATCCCAGAATGTTAGCGTCATCACATAATTGTTTTAGTACAGTGCAACTAATAGTATTTATGTGAAAATATCCAAAAAACTTGATGAACTGTTTCGCATCAATACATGATTTTACAGCCCAGGTCAGTCATGTTTGATCGCCCAAAATTTGGAATTGTGTTATCAGTTGACAGATCAACTACTTCATCTTGCAGTCCAAACTTCTCTGTTTTTGAAATTACACACTCAGGTATGGTTTTACTTTTTTCAGTTAACATTTCATAAAGGTCCAACATCTTTGTGGAAATACTCTTTGCGACAGTGAAATAATGTTTCAAAATAGAAAGAAGCTTTATATTTGCGTGACTTAATGCATCACATGAAATAACTACCTAAGAATTACTTTCCAGGTCGTTGGATATTTCTTCCTGTGAATAACGTGATAACACTTTCGTTGCAATTGCTCCTGTCTTTGCTCTGATGCACGATTTAACATCCCATAGCTTTTTTCACAAGATTTGAAGTACAGTCCATGGATCGAAATTGACTGATCTGTGTAAAAACAAAAACGGCTTCTTTGGCCACCCTTTCCAAATCTTTAGATGCAGTTTTACTTGAAAAGCATTTAGTTAAGTTTTGAAAGGGAAGGTTTCTGTTTTATATGGTCATTTATGTCTGCACGTCCACCATGAGCAGCAGAAAAGTAGAAGCTACAGAAGTGTCTTCCATTTTTGCAGAGTGGATAATAGTTTTATATGTCATTGATAAATGAACACTTTCGTTTAGGCATATCGGAGAATAAAACACTCAGCAAAATATTACTTACGCTTTACTTTACGGAGATATGATTATTGTCTAATAATTTCATATAAAAGAATCGAGTTCATTTTTAAAGTCATCTAGTTTAGTCTCGCAATATCAATATTTCTCAATTTATTATTTAGCATGGGATTGACCCTTGTTCTCACGCTGATTTAGATATTTAAATGAATAATCAGGACATTTTTGTGTCCTGAAGGAATCTATCTGGAAAAAATTGTTAATGATAAATTTCTGATTACTCACGTCAGTAAAAAATGTTAAAGCAGTACATTTACAGAATGGTTATGGTTATCACTTACTGCTCCTAAATTGTTATTTGAGTTAAAAATGAGCTACAAAGTGGAATGAATGTATTGTTAGTAATTTGTATGGCCGCTTTGGATGAGAACGCTCTCTCTTCTTGACATTGATTGATAATTACTAGCAATATATTCAGCAGGCATTACAAAAATATTCTGTATTTAGTCAAACAAAATACACCACCATAGTAAACTATACATTTTCTGAACCTTGATTGCACCACGAATTATAATCTGAGCTCCGAAACATTGCAAAATTCTTCTTAACATTTAACTTCATTTAATTCTTTTTTCAAAGTATAATGTTGCATTTTGTAGTGCACTTAATAAATCAAAATATTTGGTTAAATACAGCAGGGTGTCATTAGAATGTTGAACACATTTTATGTTTCATTAACATTGATATCATTAATATAAAGATTTAATATCAGTGATCCTAGAACTGAGCATTGCAGTATTCATTTAAAGTATTCCTTAAAGTTGTATATATACTTTAATTTTTTTTATTTGTAGTTCATGATTTATTGAATTAAAGGTTTTAGATAGGTGTTGCTGATAAGATGTAAACACTATTTGCCCCTAGGGGACGGTACCGCCCAGGTTAAGAAACGATTATCTATATGATTTCTCCAATTGTTTAATAGAAAAATTAGTGCATTACTTTTAGATATATTTTTTCTAAATCCCAATTGTAAATATCTTATTATTTGATATTTTTCGATATATTCATTACATTGGTTACATAAAATTCTTTCAAACATTTTACTTATAATTGATGGAACCTTTTTCTATATAAGTATTTTTTATGTAATTTTCAATTCCTCTGGAAAACAAGTTCCTTAGTACATTGATTTAATATGTCCCATAACGATCTACTTATTATCTTTATTGCTCCTTTAATGAGCCATGCTGGTGTTTTGCTTGGTCCTTGAGATTTGTTAACTTTTAGATGTCTTGATGTTTCCTTAAATTGATGTAATATTTCAAAAGTAAAATAACATTTTCCCTGCCCACTTAAGTTGTCATCATTTAATCATTTGATCCTGATTGTGAATGTTTTCTTCTTCATTATCATGGAATTTGCCTAACTTTATAAATAACTCATGTTTGCTATTAATTTTTTGTTTTTGACAACTTCCCAATTGCTTCCTTTATAAATGAAACTTCTAACAATTTTTGGTTTTGGAAAAATCTCGAAATGAATTCCCATTTTTGTGAATTATTTTTGACTTCAAAAGACTATTTCAAAAAATTATTTAAATCGTGTTGCATTTATTATCTACTTATGCTCTTATATTCAATAAAGTTTGCTATATTTTTATCTTTACAACATTTTGTATATGCAGTATGTTTAATTTTGATTAAAAGCTTAAATTCATTAGTTATTCATAGTTTCTCTTTTGGTAATTTCTTATCAGACGTAGTTTACTTAAGTGGACATTGATTATTGTAAAGATAACTTAAATTTTCGGAAATAAATTTAGTTTTTCATCAACACTTTCTAAATTGTAAAATAATACCCAATTTATTAATAAAAGATTATCGAATAATATATTTTGATTAAATTTATATCTTGAATTAATATATTGATATTTTATTTGTTCATTCGTTTGTTCAATTTCTTGCACATATTAATAAATGCTCTGATGTTAAACAGTCAGTAACAAATATTCAAAATTTTCTTTTTCTTGAGATTCACATATTATATAATTATTTAATGAAGAATTCTTTAAATATATGTGTTGGCAGTTTTACATTGATTTCTGACATTCCGTAATTATCTATTAAATCGTGTATATTTCTTTTTTCAGCGTTGTTAAGATAATTTTGATTATAATCACTAATTGAAATTATTGAAATTTATATTTTAGAAGCTCGCTTAATTTCAAGTATTATTGTAGATAGAAATTTTAGATAGAAAATTTTATCATTGTTGTCTTGTATGCATACATTTTCAAATGTAGATTTTTATTAACTTTATCTTTCATCAGTTTGGGTTTGAAGGGTTTAGGAATTGACATTAATAATCCACCTCCTCTTGACTTCTTGGATAATGTGTTTTCTCTATTCTTAATATATAATATTTTATTTTTGTTGCAGTTTGGTAGTTTATCTTCCATTGTTAACCAGGTTTCAGTTATTCCAATTATTGAATTTAAATCAAAATTATTTAGTATATCAGAAAATGTATCGAATTTGTTGACAATACTTTGAAAAATAATATTTACAAATTTTACTTTATTTTTATTGGTCTTTAATTCATTTTCTAAATTATTAAAAGATTTTATATTATCCATAGTTATTACGTAGTAATTACGTTACTTCAAAAGTTACGAACAACTAAGATAAGATAAGATAAGAGACTTTTTATTCAGATAAATGTTAACAATTAAATAACTGATAATGTATGTGAATAACGTCATTAAATTCACAAAAACACATATATACAATTCACATAAATTACAAAAGAAATCTTGCAGGCTATGGATAAATTACTATAGTGCTATTTCAATACTGAGTTATAGTATAGTCATTGTTATAAAATTTGTATCCTAGCCAAGATTTTCCAGAAATATATTTTTGCTTAACACATTGACTGCCATGTATCCATATATTGGATACATGTTATATCCCAAATTTGCCTCGTATCCATATAATTATTTCAGATGCTTTTATTTGTGGACTTTTAAAAGGCGATCAATGATATTTTGACATGGAATGTATTAAAAAATAAATTTAAAAAAATTGGGCCTATTGCTCACATCAAGGATTTGGCTGTGGCAGTCAATGTGCTAAGGAAGATTTTTAAATGTTTTTAAAAGATTTCAAATTTTCGATATTTTTAATTTCTTTAGGTAGCGAATTCCAGGTTCGAATGGCGACATTAATGAAGGATTTCTTTAAAACGTTTTTCTTATACTTAACAATGTAAAAAGCTTTAAATCTTGAATTCTCTTTATGAGTAAATCCCGGTATTTTAATCGTATTATAAGGTGGTAGGTTTCTGATTAGCTTGAAGAATGTCAGAATGGTATTCAATATAACCAGTTGTCTTGAAAAAAGAATTGACCTAGAAATGTACTGTTTGGTTTTCGATGCGTTTTTCGTTGTGATATTTAATGCCCATTTTAATTGAATATCAAGTTTTTTTATAAAGCACTTCGCTTAGATCAGTAAATAAAATGTTTGCGTAATTAAGCTGACTCATGATGAAAGCATGGAAGAATTGAATTATTGCGCAAGGTGGTAATTGCCTAACTACTAGTGTCATACTTCTTATACCTATAGCTAATTTTCTAACTATTAAATTGATGTGCGAGTTGAATTTTAGCTTTGAGTCAATAGTTACTCCTAGGTACTTGAAAGTGTCCACAATAGGAACATTAATATTATTTACATTTAAAGTCACTGCAGAAACATCGTAATTGCTTTTATTCGGCTGCAAAATACAAAATTCTGTTTTAGCTTCATTAATATTCAACTTGTGCATACAAAAGTATTTTGACAATTTGTTACAATTCAATTCTATAGATTCCGCGGCTAGGTGCATTGATGAATTATCCCTGAAAATGCAAGTGTCATCGGAATATTGGATTAAGTTGCAATTAGTTATAGAATGCATGTCATTTACATAAATACTAACAATAAGAGGTTCTAGAATCGTACCTTGAGGCACCCCATTGTAAACCGGTAACCATTCTGANCCCATTTTAATTGAATATCAAGTTTTTTATAAAGCACTTCGCTTAGGTCAGTAATGTTTNTTGGATTAAGTTGCAATTAGTTATAGAATGCATGTCATTTACATAAATACTAACAATAAGAGGTTCTAGAATCGTACCTTGAGGCACCCCATTGTAAACCGGTAACCATTCTGAAAAAATATCATTTAATTTAACTATTACTATTACTAGAAAATCGTAAGTAAGATAGTTTTTCAATTAGAATGCTATGATTAATCGAATCAAAGGCTTTTGAAAGATCTAAATATAAACTCTTAATACTGTAGTTGTCATCCGCATACTTCTTCAGGTAGTTTCTGTGAGACATATGTTCTGGAATCTTCAAGTCATTTGTTGTAATATTAAAATATATAGAACCTTGGACAGTGCCTTGTGGAACTCCAAGATTTGTGGATCGCCATTGTGATGCCTTTCTATTAACAATTACCCGTTGCTGTCTATTTGTCAGGAAGTCAGCGCACCAGGAAACTACACCTTTGTTGACTTCTGGAAATGTGTCCAATTTTTTCACACGCATATGATTCTATAATAAAGTTGAATATTTGTATTGAATTAACAATGAAAATGATGCATATAATTACTAGCAAATGGAATTAATATTTTGTTTGACTTAATTTTATTTTAGAAACCCTGGATAAATTTTCCAACGGTGAGGCCGTTTCACTACCTGAACATTGGTCAGGTTATCGACTTGTTCCACAAACTTTTGAATTTTGGGTTGGATCCAAGTACCGCCTCCATGATCGAATTAAGTTTTCTAAGAAAGTGCCAGACGATGTTGATAAGAATTTGGTACATTTGGGAAATCATGAATGGCAATATTTTCGTTTAGCTCCATAATTTTATATTTTGTAAAAAAACATAACTAAACAATGTTCATACTAAATAGAAGTTAGAAATTCTCTTTTTTGATGCATTCTCTGAACGTACTTAGTCATTACAACTACAAGAACAACTAATTCAGTTGAATACGCTTTCGTATTTTTCATTGAACTCATATATGTAAATTGTTTAACATATTATCATTAAATAGTAGTTACAATGTGAATGAAATGTTCTATCTGTCTGTAGGACATAAAATATATATGTTGACATTTGAAGTTTTATTCGGTTATAAGCGTTATAAGCTGCATTCGCATTTAGTTCGTTCTTAATTAATTTTCTATTTTAAATAATAGTATTTTTTGTGGATCTTCTCTTTACCGATGTTAATGAAAACAATAAATTTTAGTGAATGAAAACTACTATTATCATCATACTAATATTCAATACGAGAACTTGGGCTAGCAATTCTTAAATTCTCGATGCATTATTATCCATGTATTCCACGCTTTCTATTGCACGTCGACGATTTTGGGGGATAAAGCGCGGAAAATACCAATTTCAATGCTCAGAATATATATATATATATATATATATATATATAAAATTAAATTTTTTTGTTTTATTGAATACAATTGAAACAGTTGTACATTTTGTCTATAAAAAACTTTGTTTCAAATTCTAACAT
>CABFPE010000057.1:116477-137031 GCA_900660155.1 Hofstenia miamia | reverse complement strand
TATATATAATTAAATTTTTTTGTTTTATTGAATACAATTGAAACAGTTGTACATTTTGTCTATAAAAAACTTTGTTTCAAATTCTAACATTTACTTATTTAAATAAAATTCTATATATTGATTAGAATTTGACAAAATGTTACACATACAACTATTAGCCTGGCACAAAAATTATACAAAAATTAACATGTTGGAAATTTACACTTAAGCATCAGTCCACTGGCAAGAAGCCTAAAATTGAAAAACTCATCGCCTGAGAAAATTTAGGTTTGGCAAATACTCCCTCTGTTCCGAAATAATGTTTACATTTGAGATAGACCCTTCCGATTATCACTGTTTTTGGTGAACTTTAAGCTTTATTAATTTTCCTTGATAGATTACGATCTATGTATTACGTCTGGACCAAAAAAATTTCCATGGCTTCGTTTTTTAATTAATAAGTTAAATTTTTTACAAACCTAAAATGGCTACAAAAAGATTACGTCCAACTTACCACTTGTCTAATGAACAAAGAAGTGCGATTTTTCAAGATTTTCTGATGAATATGTTAAGCAGAAATCCGCCCAAGCTGAAGCATGGAGTTATAAATGAAATTTCCGCTAAATACAATGTGTCGAGAATCTCAATTTCAAAACTTTGGAGAAATACTTCTAAAAAACTTCGAACAGGCGAAATTGTTGTTAACTCATCATCAATGAGAAGTAATTGTGGGCGTAAAAAGAAAAACTATGATGATAAATTAAAAGACATCAAGAATATTAAAATATTAAAATTGGTTTTAATAGTATTTATAATTAATTATATAAAAGTTTGGAAATGTAAACATTATTTTGAAACAAAAAGTCATGATAATATGTAAACGTTATTTCGGAACAGAGGGAGTAAAATTTATATTTATGAATTAAAGAGAACTTAATTGTAAACGGTAAGCTGACGTGTTTTGAAATTGATAAAATTGTGGAAAATATTTATTTTTAATGTAAAGTCTCATTGTTATGATTGTAAGCATTTAAGCAACTTCAATGTTTCACAAAACATTGAACGTCCAAAGCTTTGTTTGATTAATCCCTTTTCACATTGAAGTGTTTGAGTTGATTACATCACAAGGCATAGTAATCTTTGACAGATCCCATTACCGTGTGAGTGTGAATTTTTGTGCTGAGAGAAATTTCGTCATATAAATGTTTGTTTTGACAAAACCTTTCGACTTTCAACAATGATATGATGTATAGTACAATTCAATTGCATGGCTTTAAATAACTTAATGGATTATCAGAAATTGTTTAGTTAGCTATGTTTATATATTCTGAATTGAGCGAAATAAACTTTTGAACCAGACTTGTCAACGAACCGAGCATCTTACGAGCCGAGTCGAGCCGAACCGAGAGGAGTTTAAGCACTGAATTGGATATATAACGAGCCCAAAATGAGCCTTTTTTAGCTAAGCAAATTTATAGTTCTACTTGTTCATTTGATTATGGAATTTTTTCTTATTTTTTATTCAATATACCTTCCTCCTAGTGTTATTTTAAATGCTTGTTAAATAATAGGAACAGCTATGTAAAAAATTCTGAGAGACCAATATATTTTAAGAAAATATCGAGCCAAAACGAGCCTTATTAAAGGTTCTATGTAACGAGCCGAGCCGAACTTACTCAAAATTAANGAGAAGTAATTGTGGGCGTAAAAAGAAAAACTATGATGATAAATTAAAAGACATCAAGAATATTCCGTTAAATCGACGAGGAACCCTTCGAAGTCTATCTTGTGCTAGCGGTATTCCAAAGAGTTTGGAAATGTAAACATTATTTTGGAACAAAAAGTCATGATTATATGTAAACATTATTTCGGAACAGAGGGAGTAGTACATAATGAAGAAGTCACTGTTCTATGAAAACAATGAAATTGTAAAAAAAACAGCTTCAAATATATACCTAAAATGACACATTTTGGCCAGTAATAAACGCATTCCATGGAAATTGATATTCGTATTTTACATATGGTTATAAGTAACTGGATAATGAGGTCAAATAGCGCAGCCTATAATAGCTTAATTACAAAGCCCAATATACCGCAATATCGAATTTTGAAAGGCAAACATGTCTTTGAACATATGAGTATTTGCATTTTATTTTTAAAATAGTTGATATATAAAAGCATTTACAAACTATTGAAGATTGTACATCTTTCAAGGAAATATATATTTTATATTAAAATTCAAAAACCGTTATATATAAAACCCGTATAAAAATTTTCGCGAATTGTAGAAGTTTCTAAAAATACTTTTATTGAAATATACAAATCCTGGAGTATGCGAGCAGTGAATAAACGTCACTAAAACTAGAAATAATGACTAGTTTTGTTTACTAATATTAATTGAAACACCTTAATTGCTTTGGATTTAATTTGCATTAAAATTGCTCTATAAGTGTGTTGTAGAACATATTGAATGATAGTTATGTATTGGATAATACATCTAATTACATTCTTGCGATTGAATTGCTGTAAATTGATTTATTTCTGGAACTTACTATATGATTTGCTTGCCTTATCACACAGCAATAAAACTTTTGATACTTAAATAATTTTTGTTTTATTTATTGCAATACAATTACCCGATGTTTTACCCTGTAAATTCATTTGAATTATAGTTTGAATGTGTTTACTTGATATTTTAACTTAGTGTACTTAGAAGGCATATTTTGTTATCTGTAATAACCAATTTAAGTTGAATTTTACTACCAGATTTCTAATATACATTTTTAATTTATAAGCATAACTTATTACTTTAATGTAAAATTTGCAATATATCTAAAAGTTAATTCTTAACTTTTAAACATGTTTTAACTATGCTATTTTGTTATAATTTATATGATGTTTAATGCATAATTACGTTTTACATGTTCAATAAATGTTAAAATATATGCTTTATTACCTTGTATTTTCTATGTAATTATATTGTATTATATCAAATTGAAAATAAATACTTTCTAGTTAAGAATTAGAATAAATGTTTTTCTAAGCAATGTATATTTTCTTACTGAACATGTAATAGGAAATATCAGGGGTATGTTGTGTGGGAATTTTGATTTTGTGGTGTGCATAACACATGTTGTGTGGGACATAAAAATCGAGTCCCAAAATTTACTATTTTCCTTTGATAGAAGAAATTTGGTTATTATATTTTTTATTTTCAAATTTATTGACAAATTAGTGAGCGCATTATTTCTATTTGTGCTGCCATGTAACTTAAGAAATCAAATTCCATGACATGATTCTTATGAATATGAATGTGAACTCAGTATATCCTTTGAGAAAAATAACATAAATGCTTTTTATGAATTTATAACAGTTATTTTCATCAACTAAAGAATTTTAAGTGTAACGTCTAAATTCAACCACGAAAAATTTTCAAATAAGTAATATATTTTCATGAGTACAGTTTTTGTAAGTATTTGGTCTTCTCACATTTTGCTCAGCGGTTCTAATATATTCTAGTTGTAAAGAAAATGAGAATCTTGCTTAGGTGGAAGAGAGTGAAATTGTATTATAATCGTGTTTATTTATTGTTTTTAATAAATTGTTCGTACATATTAGTTTTACAGAGCATTGATCTAAGCAAGATTGGTGTCGTAGTAAACTGCTTGATATCTTAGAGAAAGAACATAGCAGTTCAAGGTCGTCAAGTATTTCTGTTGACATGTCGTTGATAGTCATTCACGGCGTATGGAGGATTTTTTTGGAGTGGGGCCTCTCAATCTTGATAAAGTGAGTGGCCCAAAGCGGGGCGGAAATATTCAAAAAAACCTACTCTAAAAATGGAGTACACCATTCTTAGTTAATTTTTACCGAACAGTTTTCAATTGACCAATCCAAATCAATTTTGAAAACCGGGGGAGGGACATTCCCCCGGGCCCCTCTTGCATACGCAACTGTTAGTCCACATGAAGGAAAATCACACTCCGATTGCACCCTTGATGGTTGGACTGAAAAGATATTCCATAGTACTGGGAATCTCGAAATATTACCTTTATAACAATGTTTTCTTTAATTTAACAGTTATAATTTCCATTGAAGCTTCATATTTATTAATCATAATAATAATGGAGTCTGAATTTAAATTTCAAACAACCAATCAAAGCTAATAATTTCATTGTAAAGAACGTTTAAGTAGAAAATGTCATTTACATGTATACGGATTTCACATAAATATGAACTAGTTTAAAATATTTAGGAAATATCATTAGCTCAACTTGATTTTTACTCGATTGGGAATTTAATACCTCAGCTCTGAGCCACCTGACATATGTTACAACTATGCATCAGCTTAAGGATCGAATGCCTAATTACCGCCTTTGCTTACTGTAGTTATATTGAAAATAGCCGTGGTCAATTTTTCAGTCTCCATCACGGACTAGACTTGCTCTAGTATATTTCTGGTCCCGTAATAAATTAAATGTGCTAAAATTAGTCACTACTAATCAAATAGCTTGACAAATATTCTAAAATTGCAAATATAATACAAAATAAAAGCAAATATTATTTCAAATTGGTCCGGTATTGTGTTTTTTGGGCCTGGTTTCGCAGGACTCTAATTGAAAATGTATATTTTGTTTCTTAATGGATTTAGTGTAAAAAGAATGGCTTAGCATTTAGGATCTTTCAGCTTCTTTTTAGTGGATATCTTACGAACACATTTATGGCTTGTTTGTGTTGTGTTGTACCTGTTGTGTGACACAACTCTTTTTCTGTTGTGTTGTATATGGTTTTGTGTGAAAAAACTCACACAATTGCAAGCCTGGGAAATATACAACTACTTTATGCCGATTCTAAATTGAAATGATTTGCTAGGCAATACATATTTAATAAACATACGAGAATAGCTTTGTGACGATCTTCATTTTAACTGATTTTTCCTAAGCATAAATATTTTTTACTGAACAATTAGTAAGACATAAAATGATAAACTTATGGCCAAACATCTTATATTCAAATCTTTTTCTAAGCAACACAGATTTTTTTGCTTTTAAAATTAAGAAGAAATATACAAATTCAACTTTGTGTCAACTTTCCAATCCTGGTCTCCAGAGGACATTAAGCAATAGGGTTGACGAAGGTGCTGCCGCGGGTACTTTGTTCACATGGAAGCAGTGCCGGTTATCACGCCTGTCTCTTTAGTTTTAGTGAACAGGCGACGAGCAGTGGAAACGCTGCAAACAAGACTGTCGCTGAGTTCTGGGCTAATGTTTGTTTGATAGAGCAATCATGTCAGGGATAACTCTTTCTTCTGGCATATGGGATAGGTTGATTGTTATTGTTTACTGTGCCAGTGAAGTTGTATCACAATAGGTATTGGTTAGAAAAGCAGCTCATTAAGTTGCCACGGTTAGTAACCTTGGTAGCCCAAATCGAAAGGAGCGCAACCCTCTCAACTGCAGTTCGACTTTAAGCTTTACTCCGCTAATCAGACTCAACGTATCAGCGCTCTGCGTGCCAAGGGTAGCTAAATGATTCGACGTCTAAAGTGACCTTTGTAATCAGACTTCCAGTCAATGTTTCCCAGCCGAGAACTCCTACGAGAGATTTGATTAGAATAACTTTGTAAGGGCGAGCGTTATCGTGATGACTACGCTTTTGTTAATCAACGAAGTTGCTCTCAGAAAACAGTAGCATTTATTGTTGGATTATTATCCAACAATTGATAATAGATTATTCCTGTACCACCCCATCGTACGCTCACCATGCTCTTGTTAAAATGGAAGCTTGCTTTTGATTTCTGATGTGACCATTCTCTTCGACTGATCCAACCTAATTTAATAATTTAGCATGCACATAACCGGAAGTACACGGTGACCTGATTTCAAGTCTACCACTTTATACCAAAATGACGCTCAATATTCGTTACATCTGGTAAGTATTGATTATAGATGCAGGGAAAAAATATTAGTACTGCAGACCCCTCCCCAGCTGGGTTTTTCTAAAATTCAAGATCAAAACTTCTTATATGTTAAGTATAAGAAAAACGTTTTGAAGAAATCCTTTATTAATGTTGCCATTCGAACCTGGAATTCGCTACCTAAAGAAATTCAAAATATTGAAAAAGTAAATTCTTTAAAAAAGCATTTAAAAATCTTCGTTAAGCAAAAATATATTTCTGATAAATCATGGCTAGATTACAAATTTTATAACAACTATACTATAAAATAGTACTATAATAATTTATCCATAGCCTGGAAGATTTAGTTTGTAATATATGTGAATTGTATATATGTGTTTTGTGAATTTAATGACATTTGGATAAATTATTAGTTATTTAATTGCTAACGTTTATCTGAGTAAAGAATCTCTTATCTAAATATTTTTTAAAACTTTCAAAATATATTTCCTGTTTTTGATAAACTTGCACAATTGTAGCAAATTTTTTGCCATTTTTAAAGCATTTCTGAAATCCTAAGAATTGCTAAGAACAATGTTGAAGTTCAACGTTTGCTATGATAAACATATTTCAAATTTCAGGAATTTAATTGGAACCTGCAATAGTTTGTTAGGAATCAACATTAATTCCCCTCAATTTTAGCATACATACTGAAATTACAAATATGAAACTTCAATCTCACAAATTCTGATTTTTCGAGGAATCACGAGCCTGAACACTACTGAAATGATTTTAATCTACAAAATACTTAATAACAGTGTTTTTACATTTGAAAAGTATCTTACCAATTCTACTTAAAAGACACCATTTCACAAAAAATAAAAATTTCCATATTTTCGAATGAAATGATTTTTAAAATTTATTTAGAAAACATTTATTTTTTGGAATATGTTATAGAATTTTATGTTCACTCGAAGAACGATATAAAATAAAGGAGTTTCTAAATTCAAAACTTATCACATACAGTTTTATATTTCACCTATAAAGCCTTCATGAGAAAATAATTGAAATTCCTGAATATTACTGAAAAAATAAATGTCTAAAATGAGCGAAACTTAAGTGTAAACTGGTGCTTCTTTTTTTAAGTTGAAATGACGCCCCCTCATTATTCATTTTGTAAACTATTGTGTTTGATATCTACTATTTTAGAAGAGCCGCATTTGTAAAAAAAGTAAAATGACAATCTAGGACGTAGGCCTATAGGACATATTATTATAATACTTTATGCATGTGATGTAGTTTTGTAATCGACAGGCGAAATTTTGAAAAAACGGATGTGGGTGAATTTTTGTAAAAGACGGTGCAATGAGGTTATATAAAATTAAGCCGGCGTCTGTCTATGCTGTTCAATAAGGATGGATTTAATAAAATACGATATAAGAGTCCATGCAGTATTTTTAATGAGAAACATTAAGCCAATGAAACGTTCGGAGCCTCATATGTGCATGTTTTCGAATTATTTTTATTAGATTTTGAAGATTTTAATCATAATTTCTAAAGTTTTTTAAAAAAAACCAACAATTATAGCAAATTTTCGCATTATTAGACAAGAAGCAAAAATAATTACAATTAAGAAATTAACTCATTTCTATGTTTCGAACCCCAGCAAAGCATAAGTTTTAATTTGTGCCGAATAAAAGTTTGCAAAAAAGAGCCCGTAATAAATCATCTCTTATATTTTAAATCATTCTAATTTTCACAGTCAATAATCAGATTTGGTAAATTTTTCTTTTTAATTCTGGAATTAATTGGATTTAGAAAATCTTTTTGCAATTAGGAATGGATACATTACACTGATAAAAAAGTATAACATCAGGAGGGGTTCTAATGTTATGAAATTTATTATCTACACTCGTGACATTTTCTTCGAACGTTATGCTGAAGCGAGTGGACCTGTTTGTTAATGCCTTTATCACTGCTTTCAACTCTTTGTTGTCAACGGCATTGTCAACATTTGTTTGTCATTTTGAGTGTTTACGTTAAAAGAAAGGAGAGTTGAATGGTAGGCGTACATCTTTGTTTCATTTAATACATGTACACATATTATCTAAACTCCTATAGTGGGTATAAGATCTAGATTATTTTATTTCATCATATTCAAAGTTGCTGATAATTACTTAATTAAAAGTTAAAGTAATTTTTTAGAGTGATTGAGTTGAACAGTGTATCTTTGTTAAGGTGACACGCGCAGTAATCGAATGCAGATTTAAAAATCGACTTAACTTTTCTGAACATTAATTCCTGGATTTCAAATGTATATATATATATATATATATATATATATATATATATATATATATATATATATATATATATATGTTAAAAATTAATCGAAAATTATTTTGTAACCGATCTACTGTACTAGCAAATACATTTATGTATATAAAGGGATTAAATTTTCTCTTAATTTATATGTATAGCAATAACCTAATGTTAAATATTATAATGTTTCTGTACTAATGAAGTGCGGGTACAGGTACGAATAGGTTATCACGAACATTTTCTATGTGGGTAGCAGCTGAATCACCGGGTATGCGGATTATCGGATCAATATTTCCCTTAGAGCTTGCGGATCGGGTCACCGGGATATATTTCATTAGTAAACAAGTGAAGAAAATAAATACTCGCAAAGGACCAATTTTTGTCTGTTGATTTCGTTTGTTTCTGCGAGTCCACTTTTTCAGTTTCGAATTCGAATCCAAATATTGAGGCAATGGTTTTGCGAATCCGAATCCAAAATATAAAGTGGTCTACGTAATATTTTCTATTGCAAAAACATCGGTTGTTTATCTTTTTTGCTAAAAAACTACTTTGAAGAATGAAAACCTTAGCAGGTTATTCTACAATTGAAGTAATGTATTTAAGAAATGTGATTTAGACACTTCACACAAAGAGTTAGCAGAGAAATTATTTTTGTTAAAAATTCAGTATTCACGAGAAATTTCTAGATCCGCCACTGAAATGTAAAAACATTCAAATTTTCGAATCCACTGATTTGATTACTAGAATTCAGACCTATTGGGTAATTGATTACTAATAAATTAGAATTAACATTTTACAATTGGGCCTCAATGCAATTCAAAGTTCCGCTAAAATGGTCTCGGGCTACATTAATACATTTTACCTTAAGCAGCACGGTGTTCGTTAAAATGAATGAAACGTTCTTCCACACTTTCAACGAATTTTTTCCAAATCTATTTGGAAATTCGGAAACATTGATCCATTGACACATCTATTGGTGAACATGCGTGAATGTAATGTTGAACACTTGTACTAAAGTGAATTTTTGCGTCTGAAGTACTTAAAAAGATTAATTATTTTCTTTGAAAACTACGGTTATTAAAAATGATTGAAATTCTATCGATGCCTTACGTTCATATAATTATAAAGCTCAATACTACGGGGAGAAACAAGTCCAAGCCCATTAAGGCGTGCTGTGCGCAAATTCGGAGGATGGGGCGCAACGTTGCGCCTCAGTGGGACAAATTTAAAAAATAAAGATGAAAGAGAAAACGCTCCTCTATCCTTTGGTGTTTTCAGAGTTTAAATATCTTTGAGTTATTATAAAACCAAATACAATATTAAAAAATTGAAGTTAAATTGAGGATTTTCACTTTTTTTTGACACTTTTACTAAATATTTAATATTTAATACCTATATTTTTAAATCTATTATCTGTGCACATTTTTTATAATACTTACAAACGTAAATGTATGGCCAAATGTACAAATAAAATGAACCTGCATCAATAATCTTACAATAAAACAAAAATGACAAACAATTATAGTTCATCATAAATTATAACTAAAAATAATCGCCAATCACTAACATAAGCAACAATGCAAGTTTTAATAATTTCGCAATACATTTAATGAATTAGAAGAGCCAAATATTAACTGTTGTACAAGTACATTTTCTTCTAATCTTTTTTTAAATGTTATCTATATTGACTTAGAACAAACGTCTCAATAATGCCTTTCCTTTAGTAAACTTCTATATTCGCTTTAGATATTGAAAACCTAT
Organism: Hofstenia miamia; assembly: GCA_900660155.1. Lineage (NCBI taxonomy): Eukaryota > Metazoa > Xenacoelomorpha > Acoela > Hofsteniidae > Hofstenia > Hofstenia miamia. Next base: position 127,073 of record CABFPE010000057.1, on the reverse strand, counting down.
TGCCATATTTTGTACTGTCTTCCGGACGAAATTATTTCGTTAGCTGTTTTATTTCGCATCCTAAGTCATGAAAGATCTTAGAACTTTGTCTTTTTAATGTCAGTTAAGACGAGCATGATGTGACACTTCATTCTAATGTCTATGCAAGTATGCTGTTAGCAAAACCTTGCAACCAGCGTTCTGAAAAAAATCAGGTCAAATCATGTCACCGGGACATTTATTTTATGATTTTGCTGATTCTCCTTAGGTCACCGGGTCAAATCCTATCCGGGTTGCAGAGGTTCCTGGGTTAAATTTTAAAACCCGGCTGCAACTCTGGCAAGGACCACATTCAAACTGAAATATCTAAATAAGTTTTTTGCCTAGTTCGCAATTTAGAAAATATTTTCGAGTTACTGGGTAAAGTTTTTTTTTGATGCGGCTAATGTATTATTTCAAAAGTACTGGTACATTTAGAGCAGGATTGTCAAAATAGCATACTTGTAACTCCTTATTCTGTACACAAAAGCTAATTTGCCAACTAGCTTTAAGTTTAGATAAATATTGAATTTTGGCTATAACTACTCATTTCAATGCAAAGTAGAACATAAGTTGAATTCTTCTGATATGGAGTCAAGCGACAATGTGGTAATTCATTTAATTGTTAAACATTTTGTAGCAATTCAATTAATTATACTTGAATTTTGCCTTGATTAGAATGCTATAGTGCTATGGAATGTGTATGGTAATAAATCAGTATATTTATACGGAAAGCGTATTTGTTTGATAGTAAACAATTTCCTATACATAATATATCCTAGTGGAAATAACAATCAGTAATGTAGGTCTTTATGGAAGCATATCTTCATCTTTTTCCAGACATTACTTGTGAAACAATGATTAGCAAAGTGATCTAAAATTGTGTGAACTAGAAGCAAATTAGGTGCTTGTTTCCTCCCAAATACAATTATTCAACACACTTCGGAAATTGTTAGTGAGGTATTTCACTCAGTGTTGTACTCAGAAGGTAGCAAATGCTTAATTCGTCATTAATTAAGGCATTAATTCACGCATTTTTGGAGTATCCGCATTATTCTTAGCTTTGTAATGGCTGCAAGAACAATCTGAATGGTCGCCTTATAATGTAGGAGTATTGATTTCTCTTAAAACACTTGCTGCTGAAAAGAGACCTCTAGGGGTAGTACAACAAAAAATCCCTAATTTTTTTAAACCTGTTTAAAACAATTCAATTTTGGAAGTTTACACCCAGTTTTTTCCTCATTCGATTTAACGTCAGTTTTTCGCAAAACATCTTCCCAAAAGTGATGTTAAATCAAGAGTGCACTGTATCAAATTGCAACATGTGCTTATGCCTGACTTTATACTAATAATTTTTTTCATTGAGAAATCCACTTTTTGTAAAAATATTCAAATTATTTTCATCCCTAGTGTTGAGATAATGAGGCGATCTAATCCCAATTGTAACAACTACTCTGGAGTGTTTTGTTTTTTTGAAGACAATCTGTGGAGAGTCCCGTCCATCCGCACCGTTGGAAAAGTCAGAGGTTGCCGCGTCGTCGTAGGTTGTCATGTGGTGTTTTTAGATTTTAAATATCTTCATTAGTTCTTGAGTTGTTAACGTTAAAAAATTTTTTGTTGAAGTCATTATAGATTTTCAAAAATCTCTATTGGAAATAGGGTTAAGCATTTGTGATATTGTGATATTGAAGGACCCGGTCGTTCTCCAGGAACTTTTCCCTTTAGATTTTTTTGTTGGAGACACTAAAGTAAAGAGTTTACCGTGAAAACCGACCATTTCAAGGCAGCTATCCAAATAAATTCAATAAATTGCTCCAGATCTTACCAGTACAGTGTTGAGCAGATTGCAACTTCTAGTCAATACTTGTTTGTTTTCAGGAGTGCATCACATGAAAATTGTTCTATTTAAAAGTAACTAATTAAAACGCTTTCTTAATTAATAATTAGGGAGCTATTAAACACTTTTGCTCCTATCATTAAAAATCACCCTGCATAAGAGCTGTCTCTTAACTTGTATTCGAAGGATATCCACTAAAACTGTTTGCCTTCTAAAAATGTCACTGTATCAATATTAAGAAAGGAAAAGAATATGAACGCATTTTCATAAAACTTAGAAGTACATAAAGAAATCATACAGTTTATTAGGAAAGTAATTATTATTTTTGTAATGTTTATGCAGTTTCCATGAAGCTAGGATTATTTATGATCTTGTGTAACTTGCTAAGACATGAAACTCAGAAATATAAATAAGCCTGGGTTGAAGCCCAGCCCTTGCAAACCCACAAAAAGTATAGGTCCCGAGAATTGATAAGGAATGAGACCTACTTAACCAAAGTGCTTTAAAAGTTCTATATTAAATATACATATTATATATATATATATAAGCCAAAGTTTTTCTGAAAATAAAAGTCTGCACACTTTTAATTTTGCTAATACCAGACCAGCCCAAGCTCACCACTTCATCCAAGATCATCTCGACCTGTGTATGCCCACCAGCTCCTATTTCTCAACTAAGGCTGTATTTATGAAAAGATGTTAACCATGTTATTTCATTTTTCTTCATCACATTTTCAAACATTTTTATACAATCTAAATATGAATATTGGTACATCTATGCAAAAATCTGCTCTCGTGTCCTGGAAAAAATTTTCAAATTCTCCCCATACCTAATGATTAGGCGATAAAGTGGTCTAAAGCTCATGAAAGCGCAATTTTGTTTTCTGTATAAAGACCACTAATAGTCATTGAGTCACGCTGTGCGTAATTTCAGTTGCGACTTTATGCAAATAAACGTCTCAATGGTTCACGACCTGGGACAGCTTTATTACGGCAATGAAAGTGGATAGACTCCTCTATCGTATGTTGTTTTCAAAATTTAGATATATCTAGTATTCCGTTTATCAAAATTAACTTATTTTAGAACAATAGAATAGTTAAATTTAAAGAGTAGTGCAATATTTCGCTTATTTCTTGCATTGTTTGACAATTTCTGGCCAAATTCAGACATTATATTTAATATATTTAAGTTAGTGATAATAATTTTATAAAAAATTTGAAAAATTTATTTTTACCTGTTATTTGTCAAGCATCTTATAAGATCACATTCATATTTAATAACCTAAATAATGGTATTATACCTTCTTTGTTACATTGCATACATTAAAATAATGTGTCTTTAATAAGTTTGAAAATAAAGAACATAATATATGGCTCCGATTTATATTGGATAAAGTCGAAATTTTGAATTTTGTTATTCTGGATTTTTATCTGCCACACAATAATTTGTGTTGTGTACGCAGCAAATTTAAAATCCCACATAACAAACAACGGCAACCCTGCGTACTTCAGACATAGAAAAAAAATATATATAGTTATTAAATATTTTTTGGTATTGCCTGCAAATTGTGTTTTTCTATTTTTCATTATACTTATTATTATACTATTCATCTGAAATTTTTAACAGTTGTGCAGGGTAAGTTTATCTAGAGAATGATATTTCCATTTGTCCAATTTAATAAGAATGGGCATCTTTAAACAAACACCAAAATGAAGTGATTCCAGTAATATATCAAGCATCTAATGTGTCACAACTCAAGTACTAAAATTGCGGTGACCAGCTTTGTTAATTAGCTTAAAATATGCAAAATATTTTTTCTCCTTCTAATTGTTGGTTTCATACCATAAGTTTCAAGAAAATAGAAGTTTCACATGCCTGTGGCTATTTTTCTTAAAATTAGCATTTTCAGAATAGAACTAGCTTAAATACTTTGCTGAATGGTGTGAAATCTTAGCTTTTGTGTTGATAGCATTCAAATTTGTTATCTTAGAACATTGTGGTATTCCAAGCAGCGTAGAAATTCTTAAGAAGAGTCTCACTTTAGACCAAAACAAATTAATTATCCAAAATTCATTTTTGTGGTCTTATAATTTTTGTGGTACTCTATAACTATCAAGCAATGCTGCAAATGGACAGTTTTTTCCCCCGATCCAAACACTCATCACCAATATAGATCCAACCAACTGAACAGAAATAGATGCCTTTATAATCTAACTCAACCCAAGTCAAGGCAACCCAACTACACGGTGGGAAATTCTTAACCCTAACTCCCCATTGTACACTGAAAGTATCAAACCGCTTTGTCAAATTTTCTCCAAGCCCCTTAGGGCAATTGTGGGATTTGGAGGCATTTATGAGCACGTGTGCGGTTATGGTGAAAATTTGTGATAAAATTATTCCTATGTTTGAGGCAGCAGTGGAAAAGAGTACTCTTCACAGATGAAACGCCTCTACATCGTGTGCATGTGCATACAACTCAACGCGTTACTACAGAAGTAGAAGAGGAAGTGGTACGGTCAAAAATGTTATTCAGCCCCAATTGCAAGCAGGCGGGGACCACTTCATAGTTTGGGGAGCCTTTTAGTCTTCAGCATCTTTAGTTTTACGTCCCATACAAGGGAATCTGACTGAACAAAACTACATCCATCTTCTTAGAGATGAAGTGCGACCGTTTTTTGTTTTTCGTCTACCAATTAGACAATGCTACACCTCGTGAAGCTCGGGTTAAAATGTGCTGGTTTGAAGAGAAAGCAATGACCCATGCAGTCCAGATCTCAACGCTATCGACAACTACTGGTCGTACTTGAGGACAGAGTTGAACGAAGAGATGCTTCATGGATAAGACGAAGTATTGCAGGCTGCACAACATCACTTTATTGAAATGCCATTAGAATTCAATGGCAATCTCATCAATTCGATGCAGAAACGTTGACAACAAGTTATTTCACGGAAAGGTCTGCATACGGACTTCTAGTTGATGGCTTTCATTTGCCTTCAGATTCGGATTACTTTTCCCGTTTTCAGTTTAATAGTTTATATTGTGAGCATCCACTTATTACATGTTACTTCTCATTATTATGAATATACTGCTTTAAGCTTTTGTTTCGCTTAATTTTTGTCCGCCCAGTATGAATTATTTTTTCAATGGAAAATGCGGTTTTTGCAAAATGTTAAGTTTCTTCCCAATACTAGTGTTCAGATAATGTAATTGTCTAATAGACCAGCGTTTGGAAAACAACAAAACCCAACCAGATCCATTAGCCTTTCTTAAGAATACGACCCGACCCTCTTGCAACCCCATAATTCGTCTATAAATTATTATATAAAACTTTAAAAATTTTGTTTTAATATAAAGATTTTCATTTTTTAAATTTGTTTGTTGTACAAAAATAAAATAAAATTTTTCCAATATATGACATTATTAAATTGAAATCAATTTATAAAGTTAAGGTAGACTTAATGTTTCGAAATTTGCATACACTTTTGTCAATTTTATGTGCGATTATATTACATGTTTTTATCAAAAAACCTAATTTTTAAGCAATTTAAATATACGAATTCTAAGTAATTTCATTTATGATAGAGGTTTACACTATATCACTTATTAAAGGGTGTACTAACAAAAAGTTATTCCGAATTTACAAATAATTATTGCAATTTGAAATTGATTATTCTTCTTTGTCATTGCTCATTCCGAATTTAAAATTGATTATTCCGAGTTTGTAGAGAAATAGCTGTGATATTATAAAACAGGATATAAATTCGATATATTCAATGACAATATAAAATCATTTGCACCTAAATCCACACAAGTTTAGTTCGAAATAAGTTGTCGAATTCAGAAACTTTTAGAAATTCACATATAAATTGCGTTTGTTCACAAGTAGGAAGATCCTTTTGAAGCTTGCCAAGTAACAGATTCGAAATGCTTACACCTAGGAACATGCAGCATGCAGCCGGTAAATTTCTTGATATTAATTCTGATGAATTCAACAGTGAAATGTATTACCTCCAAGCATAATTAAGTCATTTAATGTGTTGAAGTAAATATATAACTATTGAAAATTAGAACAATTTAAACATTAAATAACGGATTACATTTTGAAGCCGTTGGTTAGGGACGGTTCGCCGAATAGCAAGTCCTATATATGTTGTGAATCGGCTTATGTCAAGAGTATATTCTCCATCTGCATATTGGCATTGTTAAGTACTTTTTTACGATATAGTCCAACAGAATCATGCTTGTGAATAAAACGCAGGGTGGAAGAATATCCAAACATAATTTACTTTACTCACACTTAAGCTGTAAAAGCATTGGCTTCAATTCACAAAAAGCTTATCCGTTATCAGTATTTCTAAAGTTAACTGCATTAACGTGTCGAATATTTGTACGAGTACATACTTTATTAAGTACATTTCCCGTTCATTCTTCTGCAGCCATGACTTCTGGATGCAATTTAGGCGTTTTGTGATTTTAAGCAAATTAGTGTGTAGGTGTCAATATCCTCAAAGACAATTGCATATTTACCTGTTCTAATGTTTAATGTTATCAGGAAACGTCAAGCAACTGTTATCTTGAAGAAATGTGAAGATTCTATTTAATACTTAGTTTGTCAATCAACTAACTTGATAGACTTATAGTAAATGGTTAGTTTTATATTTTAAATGGATAATATCTAATTAATAACTATGCTAATCTACATTGTAGTCCTTTTACTAACCATAACTTTTACAACCTATAGGAATGCATATATCCTTAAATAGTGCGTAATTTAATTAGAAATTTCCAATTTCTCTCATTTTGATTGAGTACTTCAGTATAAATTCACTTGTTTTGCAAACATTTTAAAATCAATATTGGTCAAGTAAATGCAAACATAGGCGTCAAATTTGGCATATAGGAGAGATCTGTACTTTCGAAAACCAGAACATTCAATCAGTTAGCTCGACATGCTTTTCATTTACTGATTTTGTAATGAGATAATATGGTACATTTTGTCAATGTTACCTGTGTGTGTGTGCATAAAGTTAGTGAAAATAGTACTTTCAGCAATCGGTCATTCAATATTCAATCTGTATTTGATTTTATAGTGTAGTGAAAAGGCGTGAGAACGCATGTAGTGCTTATATTCCTTCACTTTTCCGATACGATAACTCGATCGTCAGAGAAATTTAAACTTAAACAACTTATTCAATTCAAATTCTAGGAGCAGAAATTTTAAATAAATTTATTTACTTTAAAAAGCAAGTTACTAGCCCAAGTACAGCACCAAGTGGAAGTTGAATTGTTTGTTTTTGCGATGTGTGTTGGGCTGATTTACTTTCTTTGTGATTTTTTAAAGAATTGGCCTAATAAAAGCTACGTGCCACAATATGTCTAAAAACATTAGAAAATGTTTCCCTAGGTATTTTATCGATTTTGGCCCCACTGGTTCTATACTTTCATAAAAATATTTTTGTTATCTGGGCCTGTTTGTGTTGTAGTGTGGCTAAATTTTGTGTTGTATCTTGGGGGCAAAGACTTCACACAAATCCTTCAGATTAATACATTAATAACTTTGATATTTAAAGAAATTTAGTGAAATGGCAAAAGTTAATTTCTAAATTTAAAAGAAAATGGCCTACCATTAGCNTACATTAATAACGTTGACATTTAAAGAAATTTAGTGAAATAGAAAAAATTAATTTCTAAATTTAAAAGAAAATGACCTACCATTAGCCGCTGACTATGTGCAGATGGATCTGCCTGTTTCTTTTGAACAAAAGATGTTTTTGTGTTGTTAATTTGTGAGTACTATTGAAAGACCAACAAATATTTCAACATAGTTTTGACTTGTTGATATACAATTTAAATCTATATCTACTTTAGAACAATTTTATGGAATTCAGTGAATTTATGGAATTCAGTGAATTGATAAAAGAAAACAAAGTGAGAACTTTGGTAAACTACAAAAACTAAAATAGTTTGATGTTTCACAAAAAATCATCATAATGCTGAACAATTAATATATTATTTAAACTCAATTTATGGGCTTATTAAATTCCATACTATTTTATTTGTGAATTTCCACAGCAGTGATTGAAATCAATACTAAAGCTGCTATTATATTATTAGCAAGCGATTATTTTATCAACTTAACGTAAGCGGTAATATTATGTTAGATCTTAGAACACATATTATCCATAGTTTCTAACGTTGCGCATTATTGACATGGAAGCATAGTTGCAAGTGGACTCCACCAAATTTTTTCTCATTATTTAATTTTAGTATTTATTTATTTACATTATTTATAATTTAGTTATTTATATGTTTAGATAAAGTTTCTTGAAATCCTGTGGAATCTATGCTTCATTTTGACACATGGGCCAAAAACTCTCGTTATTTTACTGATTCGCCTGAAGGATCTTCTGTTTAGAAAACCAAAGAAATCCATAGAAAACGCGCTTGTCCTCATTACTGGAGATGTGTATAAGAGACAGCAGCTGCTAGCTATCGAAATTGCCAAACTTGGAGCAAAACCTATACTTATAGACATTAACTCCAAGGGATTGACTGAAACTGAAAACAAAATTGTGTGCTTAGGTAGGGCCTGTCGAACATTTACATGCGACGTTACTGATGAGCATGCAATCTACCAAATAGCAAGTACAATAAAAGACACTGAAGATAGACATGTCAGTATTATTATCAACAATGCCGGTATTATTTCTGACAACAAATCTATAGAACAGAAATCAGAAGACAGGATTCGTTTGTCATTCAATGTTAATGCAGTTTCACACTTTTGGACTATTAAAGCATTTCTACCAGACATGATTCAATATCGTCAAGGTCACATCGTCAACATTGCCAGCATAGCTGGACTAATAGGATCTTCTTTAATGTCCGATTATGTTAGTAGTAAGTTCGCAGCAGTTGGAGTTCACGAAGCGCTTACAATTGAGTTGCATGAGCGAGGCCTTTCTAAATATGTTAGGACTACCTTGGTGTGCCCATATTTCATCAATACAGGGATGTTTTCAGGTGTTCAAAAAAATAAGATCAATGGTATTCTTCCAATGATTACACCCGAGCACGCTGTAAACAGAATCATTGATGGAATTTTAACAAATGAGTCAGAAGTGTATGTACCAAGAACATTATTGTGTCTGTATTGGATGAAAGCCGTATTGCCAACAAAGGCGGCACTTTATTTTTCACATGGCACTGGCACTATGAACATAATGCGAACTTTTACAGGTCGTCAAGCAGATTGTTAAAACTATTCACTAAAAACTTTGACAAGGATAATTAGAAATAAATACATTATATAATTGCAATAACTTTAAAAATTTATATCTTGCAAATTACAAGCTTAAGCCCCTTTTCATCCCCCACACACACAGTTTTATGAATGGCAGAATTTTAGGATAAAGTCTTAAAAAAGTTTTTTTAGTTTATTGTTAAGAAATTTAATACCTAATATAGATTTCCATAACACTAACTGGATGTGAACATAACATAAATATCATCTGCTGTTGGGCTAGATGATGCCATCAAAATATGAGTTTGCACACATGATTTTTAATAATTTTTTGTATTTATATTATGTGCATTAGTTCTAAACACTAATTCGCTTCATGAGTGACGTCATTATTCGAGGAAGGAATCTCACCTTCCCTTTCTCCACCACCCCAAGTAAATTTCCTCCCTTGCGCCTATATATTTCTATTATTTATTAACAAGCATTCAAACAGAAAAAAGTACAAAATGCTGGAATCTATCATTAAAAATGTTAATGATACTACAATTCTCAAACAGCAAATTGTTGTTTTTCAATAAAATATTTAGTCGTGAAAAACTACAAGAATTTTTTCAAATATACATATTGACTGCACTCATTTTTAAAATTTGACGTTTTCGACTAGAATATTGCTGAATTGAGTGTAGTTGATCAAAGAAACTAAAAGATATTTTTCAAATGAATTGTCTCATGTTCATTGTTGCAATACATTCATTAAAGGTATCAAGAATTCAACAAAAATTAATTCCTTTATTTTAGAAATTTATAGAATAATAATAATAATCATCATAATAATAATTATTATTATTATAGCGCCGCTGAATACCTTGGACTTTTCATAGCGCCTCTGAATATCATTTTTTGGACTATTATAGTGGCGCGGAATACATAAACTATTATAGCGCCGCTAAACATTTTTCGTAAAAAAATAGCGCCTCTGAATACAAAATTATTATTAGCAAGCATTTTAAAAAATTTTTGGAAAAAACAGCAAATTTAACAAACAATAACATTAATAACATGCAATAATAACTATTATTGTAAAGTTTTCCGAAAATTGCGTACAATTGAGCCTATTTGAAAATAAATTTTGTAAACAATTCCCTATGACCTTCATATCCATTTTGAAAATGAATTTGACGTATTTTATTTCATTGGAAAACCTTTATTGATGTTCTTTGGCAGTGAAAATGCCAAGTTTTCGGATTCATTTAAAGTAAAGTTCGAACTACAAAATGTACTAAAAGTTTGAACAAAATTCTATTAAAGAGTTATGTTTTTATCAATTACATTTATCGCTCTAAAAATGAGGAAAATTAATGAAATTCAAAATTAAAAGTTAATTTATCGTAGAGCTATTCAACGCGCATCTAATGGCATTTAAGCTGTTTCGATAGCATAAGAACTCATTGAGTTATAATTATCCAAAGTTAGTCTACTCTAATATTTAAAAAAAAA
>CABFPE010000057.1:102064-112269 GCA_900660155.1 Hofstenia miamia | reverse complement strand
AATTGGAATCGATTACCAAGTGAAATTAAAATGATTAAGAGTGCAATTACGTTTAAAAGAAAATTAAAAGCATTTATGTTGAAGGAAAAATTCATTTTGGGTAAATCATGGTTAGGATTCAAATTTTACAATAAAGATTATACAATAACGCGCAATTAATTTCCATAGCCTGAACAGAACAGATTTTGTAGTCCTATTTTTTTTGTAAATATAGTTATTTGTTATCATTCTTGACGCTATTCAGATAATAACCAGTTTTGTAATTGAAAATATTATCTGAATAAAGAATATCTTATCTTATCATATCTTATCATAAGTACATTGGAACGTTTCCATAAAGCATTTGTGAACTAGAGTTAGAATTGTAAATTTGACTCGCTGGGCGTTGGGAAGCCAGTGCAACTCGTGAAGAAACGGTGTTATTGATGTGTGGGAATGACGTTCTGATTGCAACATTCTGAACATGCTGTAGATTAAGCAATAGCTACTTTGGAATGTTATTGAACATTGACTTGGCATAATCTATTCGAGACATTATGATAGACTGCAACAGTAAAATTACGATTGAGGGATTGACAAGCATTTTTTATTTTTTTCAAAACACCGCAACAAGTGCGTCATTTAGAATCAATGTCAACCCCAAGGATTCGAGCCGATTTTGAAATCGAAACAGTATCATCTGAAATGTATCCCCTTGATAGGTCGGAAGATGCTCATTTCCTATGAATATAGATAGCCTCGGATTTGCATAAATTAAGCCTTCATCTTAGATTGCTACTCATATCACTGATACATTTTGTGACATAGCGGTGACTTTTTAAGTAAAATAGACAATAAAAATACACTCACAATCATTTTTTGTAGAACTCTGACAATATTACACTTGTGTTACAATCACATTACAGCATAAGAGCTAATTACATTTTTGATGAAATAATCATAATATTGGGCCTTGCTTAAGACATTGAGAGGCCTGTGAGAAATGTGATGGGCCTTAAATTTTTCATAGGGGGAATTTTCTTGTTGGATATGGATCCTTTATGAAGTAGATCCATGAAAATTTTTGTGGATGGAATTTGATATAAATAGGAAAACATCCTCCCAATTAAGCAGATTATGTTGCATTAATAAAATAAATAAATGAAATGACAACTGAATAAATTTTATTCTCGTATCAATAATTCAATATTTACAATAATGCTTATTGTAAAAGATAAGTTGTATCAAGTGAAGAATAAACTTCGACCTAAGCTGGTTCAAGGATTACGAGATAAACATTTCACTTAGGCTAGCGCAAATACAGGCTCAGGTAATAAACTTTTTGTTTTCTTTTTCCAATAGCATGACGTTTTCATCGAAGTAGATTATTATCCAAAACGCATTTACGAAGCAAGTAGAATGTATCTGAGTGCTACACTTTGCAATACAGGGTGTCACAGAATTGTCTCTCATTTCGGAACAGCGTGAACAATTTTCTCAAAATTTCATACATGTATTCTACTAACCATGTCATTTTGGGCGCAATTTGAATTTTAAGTATCAATGACCTTCAAACACCGGTTATCGCCTTTTAAAATATAATGGACCAATGTCTTAGCCATCCTGCAGTCATGATTTGACAGTTGTGACATTTATGTTTGGGGTCTCTTGAAGCATTTTGTTTACCAGCCAATGCATCATTGACTAACTGCATTTGTGTGCGATCTAGGGACTTGCGAAAGTTTTGACCCCGAGGTCACCCATGCCCATAAAAATAAAGATTATTCCGCCCGGAATACTTTTGGCCCGCTCGCAGCAGTATTATGCAGCCACAACATGCCTGCAAAATTCTGTGACCACCCGCATAATCGTTCAGCTTAGCCGTATCAGTTAAAAATGCGTTGCTGAATCAATTATAATAAGAAATCAATTGGATGAATTCACAATATTTCAAATTTATCTTATTACTTTGCTCGTTATATTTACGTCTGCAACAAAAATCGCAACGTTTGTGCAGAAGTTTAAACAAATTCAAATATGAAATGTATCTCATCTTAGGACGGCCGAATTTCCCAAGGCCGTGCACCTCGGGCAGATCGTGGGCTAGCCCGCAAAACATTTGTATGATCGGTGAATTCGAACTTAGTGTTCGCGACTTTGTCTCCAGAAGCAAGGAAGAATGATTGCATTGAGACTAGTATATCGTCCTTTTTTCAGTAGTTTTGATTTTATAAATTTTTTGAAAATATTTGGTTCTTTATACAACCACTTAACATAAAGCATCAATGCTATGCTCTTTCCTCTCAACCCACAGAACGAAATGGGACGACCAGACCCTCTTCTACCTCAAATGTGTATTTTGAATCTCGTTTGTATTAATATGCGTCTATATTATATATTTTAAATTAATAACTTATCAATAATGGGAATTTATATCAACTGAAATTGAAAAATCAAATGTTAAATTAAACGAAACCTTTAAACAATGTTTTTCCGGTATTTGTTATACAAAGCTTTGAATAAGCTTGCACAACTCAAGTTACTTACAACCAATTGATTGCACTCTAGAGAAGATTTATGAATAGGTAAGTTTTAATATGATAATGATATTCATTTAATAGCCAAAAAACCATTAAAGAGATAAATTTAAGAGTTTTTTTTCATAATATTGCGTGTCCAGATGGATATGCATGATTTTTATTCAAAGATTTCTTAACTTCTGCCCTCAAGTTATCGATAACTTTGATATTCGACATAATTAATTCGATTACTAATGAGAAAGATTATGGTTTTAACCACTTTAAATGTGTTTCATCCTCACTGTTAGAAGTGAAAGTTAGGTGGATAGAAGCGCGGCTCTGGAGGGGGCGGTTGCTTAGGGCAAGAAGTAATTGTTGTGAAAATTTTTTTGTTATTTTGGATTAAATTCTAGTTAAAGATATGTAATAATAAAGTGTGAATTATCAAAAATTTGGAAATATTTTTGAAAAAATCATATTTATTGTTTGTAGAATACGGTAGATAAAATATTCGCTGCAACTATATTTTTGTTTGCATTTTACTTATGGAGTGGGTTGGCAACATTCCCTACATTCATGATGTGCACTTTGTTACATAAACTAGTGTTTTTTTGATAACTATCACACGTTTACTTTTTTTTATAAATTCACAATCGTGTTAGGGCTTTCGGCTTTCATTAACCATGTATATGAAATTATGAAACTACTGCAGTATTAACGGAAAGATAATTTTTTATTTTTAGTTATATTCCATGTTATCTTCAAAAAAAGCAAACAATCATTTCCTAATTTCTTATTCTTAAAGTATTTAGCCTGGAGATTCTCTACCTATAGTTTAAATGTTTCCGGTTGGGGCAGTGGATTTTGTTGTGTCATATTTTTTATAAAAGGCTAATGGGTTTTGTTTGATTGGGTTAGTTTTTCGAAAAGATGGTTCGGGATTTTACATTAAAAATATTGAATATATTTATAATGCGAAATAATCATTAAGTCATATTAATTTCTCATGTCATTCCTAATATTTCAATGGAAGATTGTTTGCGAGAATTAGCAGGGATGTTGCTGAAAATACAATCTTGCTCCCTCAACTCCTAGTAGAACGCCGTACAACAGAAATTATTTTGACTGATGTTACTGTAGTCTTTGGATATGCTTTGAATACATCGGAAAAACTACTAGACATATCAACATTAGTTTATGATAAAATCTGTAATATCTTGTTAGGTACAGCCGAATCCGAAGTTACCTAGGACATTCGAATGGCATACATTTCAAGCAGATGTATCAGTAACATAGATTTGTCCAATCCTAGGATTCCCAATTTTTTTTAATTGGAAAAAATGGTTCGAAAATGTGGAAAACAAGGCTTGTTAATTTACGGATACAATTAACAGTTTAGGATTATACAATTCACAATTTAATTTTAATAAATTTTTTGCTCGTCTCTTAGCTTGGGTCCTGTGCCGGCTATACCATAGGTTAGCTAGCAAAATTTTATTAAAAATATAGTTGATGATTACTAGGGCTCGGTAGTAAAACCGAAATCGAAAAAATTTACGCCGAGTTTTCAATTTTTAGCAGAAGCAATTCAGTATTCTTGGAGCAAACGCCAAAATACTTGTCAATTTGAAGTGTAGTTGTGCTTTACTTAATCAACAACTTAATGTAGTGTTATGAAAGCCGCGGTTTTCGGGTGTGAAAAAAGCGAAACCGAGCTCATTTTTTGGAAACTGCTTAGTACTAATGATTACCTGCTAAATATTTACTGAAGTGTTTAGATAGCAATGGCAAGACTTTTTGAACTAATTCGTGATATATGTTATCTGCTATATCAACTGCTTCCTATTTCATTCAGTATTTTACTGCGTCTGAAAGACATGATATTTGGAACTAAGAAAAAGTCTATTAGAGACGCACTTGTTCTCATTACAGGGGCAGGCAGTGGAATTGGTCAGTTGCTGGCTGTTGAAATGGCAAAACTAGGAGCGAAAATTGCTCTTGTAGACATCAGCACTAAAGGTTTAGACCAAACGGAGACCTTAATTGAATCAATCGGTGGCAAATGTTTGAAATTTAAATGTGATGTTACAGACGAAAATTCAATTTATAGAATTGCAAATGAAATCAAAATTACTGAAAACAGGCATGTCAATATTTTAGTAAATAATGCAGGAATAGTTTCAGACAACAAGGCAATAGAAGAGAAGGATGAAGAAAGAGTTCGGTTATCATTCAACGTTAACGCAGTTTCACATTTCTATACAATTAAGGCGTTTCTCCCAGAAATGATAAAACATGGTGATGGGCATGTTGTGACGATCGCAAGTATAATGGGTTTAATCTCATCGGCTTATTGTTCAGACTACGCAGGCAGTAAATTTGCTGCAGTAGGTGTGCACGAATCACTTACATGCGAAATGTTTGAGAGACGTTTACCCAATGAAATCAAAACAACATTGGTTTGTCCTTACAAGATTGATACAGGAATGTTTGATGGAGTTGGGGAAAACAAAATAAACAGTATTGTGCCAATCATTACCCCTGAGCACGCAGTTGAAAGAATTCTTAACGGAATTTTAAGAAACGAATCAGAAGTTTTTATTCCACGATCTTTGCTGTACTCATACTGGTGTAAGGCATTGTTGCCTACTGTTACTTCCCTCGACTTGGCTCATCGTATAGGGATTATTAGCCTAATGCGGCAATTTACAGGACGTAAAGCTTAATATTCAAATTCTTAAAATCTTAAAAATTCTCAACAGATTTTCACATAATTGGATGCATTTATAATGTAGTGCACGTTATTATTAGATTTGTATAAAGCGTCCATGAAATTTTAAATGTATGAAATTATTTCTAAAATGTATCCATATAGTCGATTAGCTTATGATAATTTGCATTCCGAATAGATCTAGAATCGTTGCAATGCCTAGCTTGTAGGGATTCTGTAATATAAGTTACTAATTTGGGAAAATTTAGGGTGAGAAAGTTCAAGACGGAAAATTGAAGCTCCTAGAAAGTCTAAAACCCCAACCTTTCGACTAATCCTTATCTTAATTCCAATCCCAACTCTAACTCTAACCCTAATTTTGAAATTTCCATTTACCTTTTGTAGAACTTATCTTATTATCACCACATACCTTGAATTCTTACGATTATTTTGGAAAACATTTTATAGTGGTAACTATGTCTGTTAACGTAAGAGACATTTATTTATGAGATGTTTCTACTTAAAAAAGACTAAGTTGTAATAAAAGTAGAGCTATTAAGAAATGTTAATCATTTGCGATCATTGATAACAACCAATGCATTCTATTAAAGTTGTTTTGCAATCCAATCATAAAATCTGCAGTGATAATATAATTTAGTGAGTACTTTACTAATATAATAAAAAGATTGTAAAAGAAGCACTGGAAAGTCATTCTGTTAACAGCATTAATGTTAAATATCGAGGTTTACAATAATATATTGAGGATTCACATCTTATGATCTATAAAGCACAGTTTTTAATCTAATAAAATAGCACCAAGTATCACAATCAATGCATGTTAGAAACTGTTCTGAACTCTGATTTTATTTATGTAAAAGTAACCGCATTTTTTAATTTTTTGAAGAGAAAAATTTTGAAATTTTATGCTGAATATAAAAGCTGTGATTTCAAAGTTTTGGTAAAGCTTGAGCAGAACAATTATTAAAGGAATATTGCCATTAAGAATTTTTTGTAGCTTATTGAGGAAGCAAGCACCATGCATAAGAAGAATGCAATCCATTGAGATAGTGTCAATTATATGATAAATTTAATAGCGATTATTCCAGGGCGATTCACTTTCATGTTTTGTGTTTAAGCTAGATAAGTCCTCGAAAAACCGAGTATAGCTAAATGTAATGTAAATTTGTTAGGAATCTGAAGAAAAACTTCAGGTTTCTTAAAATTCTTAGGCTTATTACATGTTGTGATTAAGTGTGTAGCTGAAGTTCAAAATAACATAAACCTACTCCAAAACCTGTTGTTTCATTGACATCTACGATTGGATAGCCTATTATTTAATAATAACCATCACAGATGTACATGTCTCTATGCCACTCTCAGAAAAGTTTTAAATTATTTGCTGCAGTAGATCTGTTTTTGTTTAATGATATGTATGAAATAGTGGGTTTTTACGCACTTGGCTTATTTATTGGCCATTTGTCTAACTAATAAAAATCAAAGGATGTCCAGGAAGCATATATTACTGAATGGATTACTTTATTTAGGAAACATTGAAATATTAATTGATAATGGTGGTGAATTTCATTCAGAATCGTTCTTAGACTTATGTTCAACTTTGTCTTACTCAGAATGTGATAGCAGTGTAGCACTTACAGAATTCTTAGTAACTGCATTGTGGAACAAAAAAATGCTGTAATGAAAGGACTTTTAGAAAAGTTAAATAAGATCAATCCCATTTGTCAGTTCATCGAAATTTAAAGCTTGTGCTTTGCTTAAATTATGCAGAACAAAAATGTATTTGTACATATCTTACATAGGAAACTCTGAGCATGTCTAAAATAGTTTTTAATCCCTTCAATCTGTTAAGAAGGCTAGGATTGATTTACACTGAAGCAGATCTCATCTCTGACCTACGCCTCAACAGCAGACTTAATATTATCAATGCAAACATAGATTGTTGAGTATGCAAATCACTTTTACATAGGGGAATAGTCTGATTGGTCAAGAGGGGGTTGTAGGACATGCCACTTTTTTCTGATTGGTCGACCCTTGTCAGCTCATGGATCAACTTAGTTTGCATGTTTTATTTTGCTTTTTTTGCATGTTTATCTGTTTACACACGTTTTTGTTGATATACATGACATTGTTAGCTTACTATCAAGGTTTACATCACGTTTGTGGTAATACATTGTTGACTAAAATCGTGTTATGTTTTGCAAAATGATTAATTTTCCTTTATGTAAAAAATTTCTTACGTTTTAATGATTAACAATCACTGTAATTTAATTCGTTTTTCACTAATCCAAAACATGGTTTATGCATTTTTCGCAATTTTCGTTTTTCTTATCCATAAAAAAATCCATGTTTTCGGGAAATCTATACATTACATGCAAGGGTTACATTTTGTTTTTCAAATATGCTGCTATTTCATTGTAAACATTCCATATGTTTAATTTGTTTTTTGCTAATACAGAACTGAAAAATATTCGTCATACTTAAACATTACAGGCATATGAAATATAGTTTTCATGATAAAGGCAATTGCGTTTTCCAAAAAATTACACACATTCAATGCTATTAGTAAGATTTAAACATATACTTGCTTTCATTAATACACTATTATTATATTAGTTTCACACAACAGTATTTTCTTTCCATTTCTTTTTGGTTTATACGAGTTTTCAGGGTTGAACACGCTGTAGACTACTACATCTTTTGTTAACTTTGCACATTTTTTCAGTTTTATTTGTTTTATGACTCTGCATGGCTGTATGCATTACATGGGTTTTCTGGTTTTTCCTGCTTTTGTAAATTTAATGCACGAATTCCTTATCTGCCCATATTGTATTTGGTATAGAAATGATGACACACTCGTCATTCATCATCTTGTATTTGATGTCGTTTCCCTTGTATTATCTATAGAAATGAGAATGCGTTCTCCAAATGATTCACCATTCTTGTAGTTATCATTCAATTTCCCATCTTTAAATATGAATTCTGCTCATCAAATTAGTCACAACTCCATGTTGAGATCGCCTTCTAAATGCACAAATGCTTGTAAATGGATAGTAAATAGTCTATTATTATTCACACGCAATAAGATTTTTGAGAAAATTACAAACTAATAATTTATAGGTTAATATAGTGAAAAACAACATCTATATAATCGCATAACCATGGTATAAATTCTACTATGACTTAAAAAATTTAATACATATTCTGTTAAAATCATCCAAATGGCACAACAAAGCAAAAATCAATGTGTATAATTTTTAGCTTCAGTCAGTTGTTAGTTAAAAGATATTTAAACGCTTGCGATTAAAATGGGATAATCAATAACATATCAGAAATCAATAAATATAAATTCGTTTTAAAGTGTAAATTTAAAAACATACTTAGTTAAATGTGAAATATTATAATATACATAGGTTATGAAAACAAAAGTATTAACATATCCTGTTATTTGCGTGGAGATGCATTTGAAATCACCAGCCCAAAATACATCGTCTTTAAATTGATTTTTACCAATTTGTATCTTTTTTCTATGTTATGGAAAGTATCACTTGATGTCAACTATCATTTTAATTCCCCACGCCAAAGCACTGTGTGATAAGATTAGCCAGCAATTGAATGAGAAAGCATCTCTTTGATTCCATTTTGCTAAAATTAGTAGTTCTCTTATACAGTAAAAAAACACAAAGTTCACACACACACACATAAAATAATCAAGTCTATATTTAGAAAACTGGGCGCATAAATATACACAATAAATATTTGTCTATGGTTAGAAAACTGGGCGCATAAATATACACAATAAATATTTTGTATTAATAACAAAGAGTTTTACAAACAATTTGAGAAATAGAATCACTAAGAAATTTTGTAAAAAAAAGTACAAATAATAATGTTCTAACAACAAAGCAGAAATCAATGTGTATACATTTTGCGAAAGTTATGAATTAATAATTTATTGGTCAATATAGAGAAAAACAATGCATTCTAAAATCATTTAACTATAGTATAAACTGCTATAACTTAAAAATTTAAGCAATATTTGAGTTAGTACAAGTGATGAAAGCAAAGACATTAAATTGAAAGATCAAAGGCGTATCAATGTTTCTATGTGTAGATGTATTTTGAGATCTAAACTGAACACTCAGCTTTACATGTATTTTGAGATTGAAATAAATTCAAAGTATCTACTTGCCAGGGCTAACAATTCAGCTAATATATTTCCGCCATCATTTTTCTTTAGATTGCTGATTATGACTCCATGATAATAAATGAATTCAACAAATCAAGTTAACATTAATTGATTTAGACAAGTATTATTTAATGCCATGTTACTCAAGATAACAAAAAAGCATAAAATCGCTTAAAAATGCTTCAATTATTGATGAAAATAGGAACTAAATAAGTGTTTGGGGAATAAATTCACCCAAGCATTGCTATGCAAATCCTGAGTATTGAATAAAACCCCAAATATAAATGCATATTTGCTAAAATTCAACAATAAATGTACCTGTCGAATCTAACCTGTTTTTGTTGTGGGCAAAAGAAAACAGAATGGAATTTAACTTTGATAATTTTCAGCTAAATATTATTGTGTCAACAGAAACTACTATTCAGTTAAGTAATGATGTAAGATTAGTTCCTTCATCTTCTGTTAAAGGTCTTGGTGTTACGATCTCAAATAACTTTCAGTCTAATCAGACTTTTCAACGAGCCGACATTTTTAAGCTCGGCTCGGCTCGTTTTACTTTTGAGTATTTTCGGCTCAGCTCGCCACATAGAACCGTTCAATGAGGCTCGTTTTGGTCAATATTTTTTCAAAAATACTGCATTCTCAGAAATTTTTAAATAGCTCTTCCTAATTATTTAATAAACATTTTAAAATATGGTTATAAAAAAGGTATATTGAATAAAAAAATAAGAAAAATCTGCATAAGCAAATTAAAAAGGAGAACTATAAATTGGCTCGGCTTAATAAAGGCTCG
>CABFPE010000057.1:82670-94005 GCA_900660155.1 Hofstenia miamia | reverse complement strand
TTAAATGGACTGCATAATATTTTAATTTATACTGATATAGTTACTTGTCAACATTATCAGAGTGGTAGCATCCCGTTATTGGATCAAATACCCTTATTCACAGTATATAGTGTAAATGATCAGCCATTCATCAATTATGAAAAAACTCATATAATTTATAAACCAACTTCAAAGCCATTCATCGATAGAATTACAATTAGCTTCCATGCATCGAATGGTGAGTTCATTCATTTCAATGATACTAGCAGTATTTATTTAACTCTTAATATCAAAGACACTGATGAAATTTAAGTATAAACAATTTTTCAAAATGTAAAATAAGTTATTTGTTATTTTTAAATGTTTTGTATTAACAACCAATTTACTATAGTAATAATCCAAATTGTGAAAAATTATAGTTTTATATGATTTGAAAGTGTTATTTAATTGTAAAGGATTTCATGTTTTGGAGATATAAATCTTTATGATTCGACACATTCGACATTTGAACAATAGATAACAAATTATGCTTTGTCTGTAGAGAGATTGTACACACAGTGGTATAATGGAATTTTACTGTGTTTATAGTTGCTTACATTCTGACAGTCTAACAATGGCCATAGATAAACTATATTGACATTGTCTATGAAGCATATAACTTTCTACACATATCGATATACACAGCTGGCATACTGGAAATTCACATTGTTAAAACAAAGACAACTACTCTGAAGGATTTCAAGCTTTTTGGTAAGNCGCTAACAACCAATTTACGACACTAATAACAAAACATGTTATCAACAATCTTGAAATGTTTCATATAAAAATTCCTACTTGCAAATATTTTATTCTTGAATTCATTTTTATAATTGTAAAGGCATTTCATGTTTGTTACATTTTAAACAATAGACTGCAAACAAACTTATTTATTTTTGCCGTCTGTGAAACAGGTATTTTTATCAATGAACACATACGATTGAAGATTATCTCTGTAATAAAACAATACACTACGCGTTGGATTGATTTTGTCTGCATATCAAGTGAAGTATCTTTGATTTATTATCTTGTCTCACACAGCAATCCAATTGAAGATGTTTTCCGTTTGTAGACCATGCTTGAAAAACAATTCAACGTAATCTCAAATAAAATTTCACATTGCTGAAACAATTTCTCTGAAAGATTTCAAACTTTTGGTAAGCTATTTTTATAATTAAATCTCAGATATTGATTCTTAGCACTTTTTGCAATATGATCTCTAGTTAGTTTTACCGATATTTCTTTTAAAAACATAATCAGTTTTATTTTAATGAATTCCTGCGAATTTGCAGTCCGATGTTAAATTAATTATATACTTTTTTTTAATTTTAATTGAATTTGTTTTAAACGTTTAATTGTCATGTGTTTTTGATTGTGAATGTCATATCTTTTTTAATAATAACTTGTTTATTAACCATTAATTTAGATACGATTGTGTGAAATTCATACCGTGCAAATACACATTATGTTTGTTTCCTACAGAATTCCTTCAACAACTTGCACAATAGACAAATTTAATAGTACGATATATATGGTCATTATAAGCAAAGTGTAGAATAAATTACAGTTTTGTCTTGTCTTCAACACGTATGTGGGTTTTACCACGTACGTTTATTAAATATTATTATTTATATTTATTTTTACTTGGAAATATTTTTCGATTCCACTTTTTAAACAAGTATGTAAATGTGGGAAATTAATACATGGGTTTTACCACGTACGTTTTAAACGAGTCTGTAAATTATTGTTACTTGGGAATATTTTGGATTCCACTTTTTAAACAAGTATGTAAATGTGGGGAATTAATACATGTAAAGTATGTTAATGCGGGAAAGTAAAACTAAAAAATGTATGGTAATGTGGGAAAGTAAAACTAAAAAAATGTAAGGTAATGTGGGAAAGTAAAACTAAAAAAATGTAAGGTAATGTGGGAAAGTAAAACTAAAAAATGTATGGTAATGTGGGAAAGTAAAACTAAAAAAATGTAAGGTAATGTGGGAAAGTAAAACTAAAAAATGTTTGGTAATGTGGGAAAGTAAAAAATGTAAGGTAATGTTGGAAAGTAAAAAAGTAAGGTAATGTGGGAAAGTAAAAAATGTAAGGTAATGTGGGAAAGTAAAAAATGTAAGGTAATGTGGGAAAGTAAAACTAAAAATGTAAGGTAATGTGTGAAATTAATACATGCAACGTAAGTTAATGTGTGAAAGTAAAACTAAAAAATGTAAGGTAATGTGGGTAAGTAATACATGTAAAGTAAGTTAATGTGGGAAAGTAAGAAATGCAAACTAAATTAGGTCACATAAATAACATAAAATACTGTAAAGTAAGCTAAAAAAATGTAAATTAAATTAGACCATATAAATAACACAAAAACTAGTAAAAGTATATGCATGACGTCAGTAAAACACCTCTATTGATATCCAAGACGTCTCAGGTCAAAGGCCACCGCTCTCGACCAATCGGAAAAAAGTGTAACCTCCTACGACTCTCTTAATACTACTAAGTCTTCCAGTTGTCCAAAGCTACAACGCTTTGCTTGGATTCTTAGCTAATTTACGTATTGATCGATTTTTAGGTTTGATTTCATTAACTTGATAAACTGATACCATTCAAACACCTCGTTTGTGCCTCTTCTAAAGTAATCATTGAACTTTGACACAACATCAATGAATTTGCTTTTGTCTTCTGTTCCTGACCAGAAGAAGTTTGCGAAAATTTCGTTGGCAGCATCTCCAAGGCAGCAAAATAGAATTCCAATTCGAACTTTATCAGATTTTTCATCTGCGTCAAGAGCCACCATAAAGAACATAAAATTCTGCTTCCATTTTATCCACTCTGTAGCCATGTTTGGACAATCAATATCAAGTGGAAAATGTTCTAGCATTTCAAAAGCCATAATATCTGTCACCATGAAAGACAGTGCTGGATTAACTTAGTAGCAGATGTAGCACTCTGCTACGGGCCCCGCACCTTGCCAAAAATTGTGACATTCCATTATAAAAAAAGATTTTCCAACAGAAAAAGTGTGGTAAACATGAAAAAAATAAAAATAGCTAAAAAAATAATGAATGTAAATTTAAAAATATCTTGGCCTACTTAAGTAAATTAATTTCAATCGTTATCCTTACATCAAAGGAAACTGCTACAGGCCCGCGCTTAATAGAGGCCCCGCACCTGGCCTAAAATTTTGATATTCCATTATAAAAAAAGATTTTCCAACAGAAAAAATGTGGTAAACATGAAAAAAATAAAAATAGCTAAAAAAATAATTAATGTTAATTTAAATATATCTTGGCCTATTTAAATGTTGTCAGCATGTAGATAAGTAAATTAATTTCAATCGTTATCCTTACATCAAAGGAAACTGCTACAGGCCCCGCTTCTTATTAATTCGCCACTGATATAAGATAAAGGTTTAAGTTAACTAATAGTTTATTAAGAACTGTAAAGTTATAGTGATGCATATACAGTATATAGATAAAATGCACAATCAATAACAGGTGCGTTTGACGAGCACCGATCTCATGAATTCCCTGACCAAACATTCATTGCAGGTTGCAGGGTAAATATATGTGATGATTATTGCTGCCAATACAACAATGTCTTTTTTTGAAAGTCCGGTCGGTTTTCTATGGATTTTGTTAGAAATCAGACTAATTTAGGAGTCTCATCTATATTTAGTAGACGGGTGGATTTCGGGTACAGTGGAGAATGGGCGGGCATCGAACAGAAAGGATAACAGAGGGGCACAGGGCGCCCGTTTTCTTTCAATATGAATGAAAATCAACCAATAATGTTATGATGAAATTTGGATCAGTCTCGTGGAAACACATGACCATGACCACTCTGCAATATTATCGGCGGTTTTCTGATAAAAATTTGGCGGTAGAAAATGCCCTTTTGCAATTTGCGGAAGGTAGTAAAATACTCACACTGGCACATTTTGAATAATTCTTCCTGTTACCAATCTCTGTAAGATTTCCCTGTTACTTCCACTCGCGAAATAATGAGGTAATAAGACGCTTAATAGTTTGAATTGAGGCTAAAATATAAACTGCAGTTTAAACTTTGAAGTTTAAATCATTACCACATTTATATAAATTTGTATTTAACTTAAAGTTTAAAAAGAAGTTTAAATTGGTCATCACTGGTCACTACTTCTATGCCATTTAAAAATAAGTCTAGCTGTATGTCACTCTAATCAACAAATACAAGATTTATTTGTGTTTATGGTTGCTATCACAAAAATACTGAAAGAAATTAATTAAAACCAATATTTATAAATTGAATTTTAAAAACATCGGTTATTTGGCAAATTCATTAGAGAGGGCAGGAATCTAAAAAGCTGGATAATTTCTTTTGAGAGCGGGAAACCTAGACAATTCTTGAAAAGCGGGAATGTCTAGCTTATGCGGGAGCATTGGCAGGCTGGGACGGTTCGGTGCAAAGCCCTATGGGTTCCAAAGTTTATCGCGCCAGCAATTCAATTACACTCAATGGTTCTTAATAACGCCCACTAGTAATGAGAAAAATTATTGATAATGCGGCTATTACAATTGCACGCATTCTTCTTCTGTGCACGTTCACGGTAAGTTAGTTTTGCTGGAATTAGTAGTACAAGGCGTTATTGTTGTTTTAGAGCAGGCAGACACGGCTTTACGATTTTTCAAACAGAGAGAGGAGCACCTTCGTGTTTTATGTTGAGAAACTATAAATATATATAATCAATCAAAACTATGTGGTAATCGTAACATGTAACCCTCTAAATTTCTAGTTAGAAGATTGTCGGTATTGCGAACTTTAAATATTAAGATGGCACTTTCTTAAATATTAATGTGAAAATATTTGAAATGCATAGAAATGAATGTTTTGGCAAAAATTGAAAATATTGCTCAAAAGGAGGAGGGGTAACAATGACGCGTGCCTGAAAGGGAGGGCCATGTAATAACTACGTCATTGACCATCTCAGACCAGGCTTCAAGTAGAAATAAATTTTCTGCACAATACATTAAAGCAATTTTATCATTAAATTCAGAGCTGCAACAAGCAGTAGAGATGGACACGAGCCGCGCAGATCAAAATTGAAGTGTAGGTTTTTTTACAAAAAAATTGGCAATGAGTTAGTTTTTAACTTTGTAGTTATGACATCTCCAAAATTTGCAAAAAAATAATTACACCTTTGCGATATTAAACTTATAAAAAATAATTTCAATAGTATAGAATAAATCTTCTATTCAAACTACATAAGAGATTTAGATATTAATAAATATTTATAAATTATTTTTATTTCATCATTACTTTTTTCCAACATCCGAAAATAATAGTTTATTTATTAGATAAAATACGCAAAGGAATTAATAAATGCGCCATCTTGCGACTACACAGTTACAGTCTATCTTCATACATGCAGTATTGAAAAAATTGGCGTCATATCATTTCATTGCTTAGGCTATGTAATTTTAAGCTTATCTCTAATATGTTAGTCACATCTATTTTCGTTTTTTGGCGTTTTAACCCTTATCAGGGTGCCTGCTCTCTTAACAGTTTGTTGGCATCATGCATACTTTTATACTTCAACAGACAACAGTGATGCATTTTTTGAATAATATTTACTCCATAGCAGCATTAATATAATTATGTAATCCCTGCGTATCTAGAAAACTAGTTATTAAAGCAATGTACAGTACCGGAAATTAAAGTTGAGGCAGCTTCAACTGGCATAACAAAATTGCATTTGCACCTGTACATAATATTTAAAATATCGACCTTTTGATGCATACTATGTTAAGTCATCTAAAGAAAATTCTTAGAACTTTTTATCTCATTAAAGATTATTTCTACTGCATTTTTAACAGATTTTATGCATTCTATGTTAATCATAAGTGGAAATTGAAGTTGGGCACTCATTGTAATGCCTCATATAAGTGTATTTATCAAAGTGTGAAATACAACAACAAAACCGGAAATATGCATTATGAAGTATAAAAAATTACATTAAAGATTTAATCTTTGAAAATGTAACAATTCTAGCAGCTGATAGACCACTTTTAATTAAAATATTCCTTCCTGCACGAACTGTAGCTTTGTCGCCATCGCTCCAAATGGCTTTTAACTGATTGGCATTAGGCAACAGATTTGCTCCAGCAAGTTGAAGAAGAATTCTTTGGGATGCTGGTTTTTTTTGGAAGCTTTTCCTTTGCAATTTAATGGAGTAAGTGTACCACGATCCTTATAAATTTTGATGATTGGAACTACTGTTGATTTTAGAATCTTTAGGTTTTCAAAAATATGGCATGACGATGCTCTTTCTCTGTGATGTTTGATTTAAGATGCTCTTATTGCGTTTGGGATAGTTTTCGCCATTATGTATAGGGAAAACCACTTTAATATAGTGTAAAAGCTTACAAGTTATAATTGAAACCTATATTGGACTTGTACATATAATAATTTGACGAGAATGAAAAATTTCAATGAGTGCCCCAACTTCAATTTCCGTGTTCAAATAATACTTAAAATACGAAACGTTGAATACAGGATGATAAATTTACGTATTGCAAAGAAAAGAAGTTCTAAATTGTTGATTTAGATGTAAAATAGCATTATTCACTTAAACTTTGGCATTCCATTTATTTATTAATGTAATTTTGCACTACCAGTTGTAACTGCCCCAACTTAAATTTCCCGTACTGTAATTCCCTGTACATTATTCTTATTTACATTTTTGCATATCTGTTTCAAAGCATCAAAAACAATATAAGATTAGAGATTTAAATGTTTCTTTACAGTTAAGTAACTGCTAATTTATCTGACGAGTTTTAATATTGTCAATATTGTAAAATTTGTATCCTAGTTATGATTTACCAGAAATATATTTTTTTAAAGGAAACAATTTAACGCTTTTTAAATCATTTCAATTTTTCAATGTTTTTGTTGTTTTTAAGCAGCGAATTTTAGGTTCAAATGGAGGTTTTTGTTAAAACTTTTCTTTATACTGCAAAGTAAAAATGTTTTGACAATGAATTATGGACATCTTGAAGAATGATGACATAATATAAGAAGAGTAGTGACCTAGAAATGTAGTGTTTAGCTTTAGAAGGGATTTTCTTTAAGATATTTCTTGTCGATCTTAATTGTGCATCAAGATTTTTGTAAAGTACGCTGTTCAAGTAAATAACCAATATATTTGCAGTAATCTGCAAATTAATATAATTTGGCAATACTCAGTCAAATTGATATCTCTTGGCAGGAATTATTGCCTACGACGTTCTTCGAAAGCTTCTGCATTAGAACTGAAGAAAGTCAGCATATAAACTGTGCTACTTCGTTTTTTCAGCATCTCTTAGTATGTCAGATGAGCTATATCTATCATTATAAACTTCGCTTTCCACTTTGACTCTAATGGACTGCAATCTGGAATTGAAGGATACCATTCATTCTTATCCCAAAAAGTTCAAAGTATGAAATCTTACTCCGTCCTGCTGTTAAACTGATGTACCAGCTAGGATCAATCCAAAATCGTGTATCAATGTAGGTAGGTTTCAGAATTTACTGAGCATCTCTTAAAAAACCTAACGGTGAAATTTTCTAATCGATGCGTTTTAGATCACCACTTCATCTACCTGGTTTCTGTCAGCTTTACAATGTTCTAAAACCCTGTAGACAATTGAGAGGCTCACTTTTAACTTTATAGTTATTTGCGATTTTGACACTCTGCAGTGAAGCTTTTAAGAATATTAGCTTCCTTTTCTCTTCTTCCTTTGAAAATATTTATTGCCAATCAATTGCGACCTAGTCTAACATGGGCTGAACAAACAAAAAAATTTTGTTTTTGGCAATGATCATATAGATGAAGCCCGATTGACGTTAGTTTCAATCAGAGTAGCAAACGAATCACATACTTTGACCCACGACCCAACTCGACCCGCAGACAATTGACCCATGACCCGTCCCGACCCATAGTATGTTGACCCACAACCCGACCCATGGGTCAGACAGTCAGATTTTAACCCGAGTTTATTTGCAAATATTTGGCAAAACTAACATGAAACAATGTCATTAATATTAATTTAAGAGTAGGTTTTATATAGCATAGTAGATTGTATAGTAAATGGAAATGCAAGGCAGTTTTTCCAGAAATATTTCAGGAAAATCCTTCAAGCAGCATTACATTTCTCTGACCCGGTAATTCTCAAAATTTCGGCCCATTAGCCAATCCGAGCGAGTGTGACCCACAACCCGACCCCACTTTTCTTTGACTCAACCCGACCCGTTTGCCACCCTGGTTTCAATGCACTGGGCGAGATGTGGTTAGGACTAAAAAATTTTTGGAGGGTTCTCATCAAGGTTACTTTAACTTAACAGCAATGGTGTTTCTTTTGTGAATTTCAAATCTGACCAACACTGCTAAGAACCATTTTTGATAAGTTAAATGTGTATATCCTTATTGTTCACAGTGAAAAATTTTATAATTCCAATTTTTTTGCGATCTACTTAAAAAACTCAACATAAGTTTTGTCTTTTAGTGATTTCGTACACTGTCAAATTTGTACCGCATATGACAAATTGTGATATAAAGGTAGAGTTTACCCTAAATGGTAAAAGTAGGCTATTTAATCCTCACATAGCTGATCGATTTATTGGTGAATTACGAATAATGAATAGTGACATTGTTAATTCAACTCTTCCCATGGTTGTTAAGGCTTGCAATGGCTCGTTAAAATGTCAAAATATTTCACTAAGGTTAAGCACATCGTCTTCAAGTTTTCAGAGACGGTTTGGTTCTCTTCAAAGACGTATTCTATACCAACTCAAAAAATCTAAAGGTTAGTAGCTAAATTTATCAATTTACTTTACTCTTATATACTTAATGGTAGCGACCAGCAAGATTTTTCTAATCTGCAATTTATCAATATCGCGATTTTTTCTTAACAATTTGAGTCGACGCAACTATACTCAAAGGCACCTTTTAACCACTGGTCATGGGTTTTGTTCACTATTACATATGTGATAGAGATTGAAATATTATCAAGATAGCAAAAAGCATATTGCAAATATCGTTACCAATAGTCGAGATAGAGCTTTTTTAATTTTCAACTGCCGGGGATTTTTGAATGTGAGCACAAACATTTTTTCACTTCGCACCTTCATTTTTGGCAACAACATTATCTTGAAATATTTTGAATGAAAAAATGTATTGAGTGAGAACATGTATTATGCCATTTTTGAACGTAAGTAAATAATTTTTGATTTGAAAATTTTTATTAATTTTTTCAATAACCAGCTTTGTGAGAATATTTCGGGGTGTTGACAAAAATTTGCATAAAAATGATTTTTTTCATTAAATATAGCAATTATGATACTATAACTCACCAAGTTTGTTTTTAATTTCTCACATTTCGAATTGGTCAACAGGATATGGATCGGGTCGGGTGTAGATAGCACGTGAATGGCAATGGCTAGACATTACACGAAATATTTTCTTCTGCAGAATGTTTAGATGGCACGATGTCGTATGAAAATAGATTCTGAGTGCTATCTTAATACATAGCATAAAAATATTTTTAAGCATTGCACTAGATGCATCTGCAGTTTTATATCGTTTCCAAATCTTTCTGTATGACAAAGCAATACGTATTGCTGTGCTTTTCTTGAAAGGAAATATTTGATAGATTTTAGGGCAATTTGCATTTCATTTACCTTGAGGTCAACAAAATATAAGGTTGAACAAAATGCAAATTGTCCCTAAAATCGATCAAGAATTTGACATTAAAATTTTTTCATTTAAGATAGCATTCAGAATCGATTTTTGCACGCCATCACGCTACAGAAATATTTTGCAGAAAGAAATATGTTGTGTAGTGTTATTGTAGAGAAAAAATTAAACTAATTACTTTGATGTTAGTATCAATTTAACTTTGTAATAACTATTAAAACGCTTGAATATCTGTAGTTTTCCATTTGATAAAAACCATATTATGTTTATTTTAGGTCGTAGGCGTGGAAAATTCAAAACTAAAATTACATCATTTGATATTAAACATGAAGACTGTATATCTGTATCACCAATTCTCAGGACCAATGAATTTCAGAAGAAACAAATTAATCTACAAAATTTAATACATCAGCTTGGTGCTAAGGTTAAATATTCTAAAATGAACAAAGAAAACACTAATACTGAGTTAAAAGAAAACGAAACTCTTTCTGACAAAGTACTTAAAGGTAATGAAATTTACGGTTGTTTCAATCAGATCAATAATGGATTTTAATATGAAAAATCAATTTTAGAGAGTAATCTTATATTTGTTCCCAATTAATTGGTTTCAAATTTAACACAATTGCAAGACAAATATCTCATCACAAAATTGATGGCTTCCTATCTTAAAAAGCATTAACACTAAAAGTAATAATCGCAATTATTGTCCTATTAATTTATATAACAAAATCAACAATAACCCATATTTAGACGAAGTTGTATATAAATATGACTTTCTTAATTTAGATCATTCAAGCAACATTAATGCAAAAAGAGTTTACCGTCAATTTTCTCCAACATCGAAATGTCAGTTAAAGGTAAGCTGTTATTTTAAATTCCTAACACTAATATAATTTTTTACAATTTTATGATTCTAATATGATCAAAGAAGAATCAAATACGGAGTTAAAAGAAATTGGGTATTCACTCAAATCCTGACCATGAGTTATGGCTCAATGGTCCAACTCATGAACCGGGTTGGGTAAAATTGAATTTAAAAAATGAAATTTTAATATTGATTATAGATCAAATTCTTTTATAGACAATGCAATAATAGTTAAATTTAGAAATATTGTTTGAATTTTAACAAAGCAATAGAAAAACCTAAATTTCATAATTATTTTCTTAAATTTGAAAATTCTAACGTTTTGTAATGATAAAACCTCGAATATTATATATCTTAATAAATAATTATTGACTCTGTTATTTGTTACAGATGTATTTAGGACATGATCAATAGTGATTATGCTGATGGCATTCTGAAAACACCAAAAAAGAACCCAATGGCATCGTTGCCTGACTTGGAAAATATTGAAGGACAAGCCCAAAGCAACTCGAATAATTTAGAAAATGACTTATTTTATGAATTTGGAATGTTTGTTGCCTCCCAGCTGCGCAAAATGCCTCCTAGTGTTTCAGATTGTTGCAAGCTTCAATTAACTGAAGTAATCCAAAATTGGAACATTTCCTAAGATACCCACAAGTGGAATGTGTTAGGAATGGTTGAACCAGTGTTGTCACAGTTTTAATCACAATACATTTATTAGTTGTTAGACTATTATATACATA
>CABFPE010000057.1:63651-77939 GCA_900660155.1 Hofstenia miamia | reverse complement strand
CACGGATCAATAACGCAAAATGTTAGGCACGGCACGAGCACGGCACGGCACGACACGGATCAATAACGCAAAATGTTAGGCACGGCACGAGCACGGCACGGCACGACACGGATTAAAGCACGGCACGGTTGCAGCTCTGTTACCAGTTGTATACTCATTTTTTAGTTTTTTTTCGGACTCTTACCAATCGTGCTGCTGCCGTTGGTGGATTCCATTTTATTTCTTTGCCCATATTTAAATATGTTGGAAGACATTCAAAAATAGACGGAACTGTACCACATTTCAATGTTTAAATTCAACAGTCTCAACATTTTATCTCCACTCCATAGTCAAATGCAATACAATAAGTAACAAAAGGGTGATTTGAGATAAAATTGAACCTCTAATTCACAATATTTATTATCCTTTAAATGAAAAAATTTAATTTGAAATTTAGTTATTAATCACTGAACGAACACGCTAAACAAGAAAAATCTTCGATATAGCCCTCATCTGTTATTTTATTGATTGTTGTCATTATGGCATTAATATTGAAGCAAAATGTTAGTAAAATTGCGCAGCACACAGAATTGTCAACGATTAAAATAATGATTTAAAATAAATAAATGAAATATAAGTTGACATAATCATTAATAATAATAAATATACCTTCGACTAAGTTTCCTGTCATTTGCTAACTTGGTTGGCCTTGCAACATTCTTGTCACAATGATCTTAAAGAAAATCAGTTTCTAAGAAATGCTGAGAACACAATCTACTGTTAGCAGTTGGTTTAACATTACTACGAGATATTCTTTTAATCCACTTTTGCAATAATTCTTTATTGTCCAGGGGAAATCTGTGAAATGGAATATTAGTATCATTGTTTGATTTATATCCACTTTTACAGTTAAGGGCTGCGCATTTGCTCACCACGATATCGTAGTAAACGACATGATAGCACTAACATTGATCCAAACGAAGTGCACAACTGCAAGGTTAAATTCTTCTAGTCACTCAGTGGCGGCGTGTGTCATTATGTGCAGGATGGACCACACCAAATGTAAAAGTATAATATTTTTACATTTTTAATTTTTCAGCAAATATTACACTGATACATGAATAAGGATCTTTCGACCACTAGGTAAACCAGGCAGCAAACGTTTTAAACCAGGAACCGAAAATATAAAAAATCTAGAGGAAGCTCATCGATTTTCTTATGACTTAAATGACAACTAATATAATAGGCTTTGCCGTTTTTGTGTTTGTTTTGTTTGTATATATTGTCAGTCCAAGGCAGCCCATTGCTTAGCAAAATTAAATTCATTTTGAAATAGTGATTTTGAGTTCTAGAAGTTTGAAATAGGTAAGTGAAGTTTTAATAGTGTTTCCAGGGTTTTCGAGTACTCGGAATGTTAATAACTCGAACTCGAATAAGCTCGCAAAACTCGATCGGAAAAACTCGGAAGAGAAATCATCAAAACTCGAACTCATTCGAAAATCCACTCGAAAATAGCGTAAAAATTAAATTTTTTTTAATATCAATTTTCTTACCAATCACAAAAACTTATTTTTAGCTTAGAATTTTTGTAAAATAAATGTTTTTTACCCTAAAAACTCGGAATTAGAAAAAAACTCGATTGAACTCGGAATTCATTTAAAAAATTACTCGAACTCGAAACGTAAAAACTCGAACTCGACTCGAAAGTCCTGAGTGTTTCCACTTTTTACGCAATTCGAGAATTTTCCAAAATGGTAAAATAATCAAGCAGGCACTTATCAGTATTTTAGTAAGATCGCAAAAGGGGCGGATCTTAGCATACTATATTGCTGTTGCTGTTTGATAGAGCAACACCAGGCGCAAGTTGTCGTCAGCTTTAAAATTGTAGCTATAACATTGAATGGGCGAAAGAAATATTTCTTGTAATGGATTATTGTGTGCGGATGCTGCTCAGGTGGTGTTACTTTTTTTCATTTTATCAGAAATTCTACAATTTATTTCATCATTTACATATAGATGAAAACTACAGGTACCAATAACAATTAAAGGAACTGTTGTGAAGACACTATCAATTACATGATGTTCTGCTCGATATAATGCAACATGCATATTTTCAAAAATGAAAATTCAACAAAAATCACAAGAAAAGAATCCTCTTCACGGTATTCTAAAATGAAAATTTTGAAGCAACAACTCCTTGCATTCTCTGGGATTTAGTGCAACATGAAATATTTTTAATCAACACTTACTGATCTTACAACTGCCTAACATTATTCGGAGAAATATGTGAGCCGCACAACATTCATTACTCACCATGAACACTGAATACGTGTGTGTAGAATTAGTACTCATAATAATGATAAATTGATAGTCAGTGATAATTGTAGGCTTGCTGTTGTGTGGGTTTTTCACACAACACAATACTAACACCAGGGAATGAATAGTCTTGTGACAACACAATGAATTGATCCCACTCCCACAGGTCTCCCANGGCACGGGCTTCTATGCTACGGGCAAGGGTCGTATATACGGGCTCTGCGTGAATATTTTTTGTTGTTATTGGAGGATCTAAAATGTAATATCTTAAAATCATTTGATTAATGTATAGATTCTCTCATAAAAACGGCCATATTAGAGTTATCATCAAATGTTTTATTAATTTCATTGTTATTTCAAAATTTTTGATGATCAAAATAAGATTAAAATTAAAAAATATCTATGCCTCAATTTATGTATAATTCATTTATTGATTGCTACATTTCGTGAGTCAATTCATTTGTAATTCATTCATTTGTTATTAATGTTTGTGAATTAAAATGCAACCAAATAAAACAGAAATAAACGCAATTGTTAAAACCTTAAGAAGGAACGATTTCTCAGTTGCACCTATTCATGAAATAATAAAAACAGCTTGGGGTGACATTATAAGTTATAAAAGAATACGCACAATTAGTAAGGAATTTAACAGTTAAACTAAGTTTGGGTAATTTTGCTACCCCAAGAACAACTAGAATAGGATTTTGAGCTCAAATCAACGAGGAAGAACCTGATATTAAGTGACTTTTCCACATTTTTTAAGTAGTTTTTTGTCTGGACAATATGGGAATCATTCTAACTTTGCTTACCAAGATTCAACAAAAACATCAATAGAGTCTAAGTTTGGGGAAACTTTGTTACCCCAAAATTAATCATCTTAAAACCTTTGCCTTAGGATGATTGATAGTTTGAAACCTAATGCTATAATTTCATGAAAATTTTATTAATATTAATTTTGTTGCATCAAAAAAAATATCTATATTATGAAATTCTTTTTTAGTTTTTGTATTCTATTATTTTTTGCATATTTTAGTTGCTATGTGAAGAAGACAATCTTGCAAAAAAGCTATATCAAGCTTAAGACTCCAGGAATTTGAATTTAATATATATGCAAAAAATCAGAGCATACAAAAACTAAAAAGAGTGAGAATTTCCCAATTTAGATGTTTTTTGGGTACCAGCTAAATGAATATCAATAAAATTTTCATGAAATGATTGCACTAGGGTTTTTCAAGCATAGTATTACTATAAAAAACTAGCAATCATCCTAAAGCAAAAGTTTTAATCTGATTTCTTTCTGGGAACAAAGCTACCCCAAACTTAGACTATTGGTTTTTTTTTGAATCTTAGTAAGCAAAGTTAGGATGATTCCTATATTATACAGACAAAAAGTACTTAAAAAATATAGAAAAGTCACAAAATATCAGGTTCTACTAATTTCATTTGAGCTTAAAATCCTATTCTAGTTGTTCTTGGGGTAACAAAATTACATCACACTTCGCTTAACCGTTAAAGGTGGTGAACGAATCGCGTTTGGACCAATTGCTGGCAGTGGTCGACCTCCGGATGATGACAGATAATTATTTTGTGCATCGATTCGGAAAGATATTGTGGATGATAATGGAATTACGATACGTGAAATAGCCTATAAATATAACATTGAGGGAATATTGTATGGAGAATTTTAAATAATGATTTGAAAATGAAAAGTGTTTCATCAAAATGGATCCCTCATGGGCTGTCGGATGTTCATAAAGCTTGTAGAGTAGAATGCTGCACAAATATGCTTACGAAGTTAGAAGAAAGAATGCGCTGCGCTATACGATTGTAACTGACGAGAAATGGTTCTACAAAAACCATTGGGTAATCATACAACCAGACGCTGCTGCCTAACACCTGAAGGTGATGTCAGACCGAAACAGATTCCAAGAAAATTACAATCCTCATGGTACCAATTACGTTCGGTGGTTATTCGCACTACAAAATATTGCATCATGGTGTTGCTGTTAATTCAAAAATATATATAGAGTTTTTAAATGAATCAGTTTCTAAATTGTAACACTCATCAATTAACACAAGAACGACGATCCATACCATGGGAAAACGTCTGCATCCAACATAATAATGCAAGGCCCCATGCCTCCTAGGAAACAAATGATTATTCTCCGGAAGTCAACATCTGTGACAGAATGGTACTTCCCATGTTGGAGATGCAACGATCGAAAAAGATGTTTGACACTGAAAATGAACTATCGGAATTTCTTTCTAAAAAACTTGCATCTAACACCAGAAGTACTGCGCCACGAATGTGAAATGATGAGGTCCACCTTCAAAATATTTTTAACTGCAATGGTTACTATAGTTTCTAAGTAATTGATTCGCATACGTTTTTAAAAATTGTTTTTAAAAATATACATATACATTTTTTTTTATGTGACAACCTATACATTAGGTCTATTCTATATATCTATGTATATGTATTTCGTGTAACAGTAATTTTCATTAAGATTTATTGCAGAAATTACAAAACAGTATACATAAAATACTACATATAAAATTCATTGCCTTCATAAATTTTAAGAAATTCCATTTCACTGTCATCTTTTGACATTGTATTAATAATAATAAAATAGGACGCATGTACATTATTTGTGATGTAAGAAGCTTAAGTTGTTAACTTCAGAAGGCGAGTTAATGTAATTTACGTATTATACAATGTCATACAAGCAGTGTATTATGGCTTCAATGTAATTATTTTCATTCAGTTTGGTATGTTCTCAATTAAGGTTAGGAGCCGGATTTATGTGCTTAAAAATATCCTGAAATATGCGTCATCAAACAAGGGGCGAAATTTCGAAAATATGCTTTAAGATGAAATCAACATTAAAGAAACAGATATTCAGCTACCAAGGCATACACTTTTATACCAATAGGCACATAAATGTTGCTTCGAGTGATCAACAGTCATGAACATTCGTTGTCGTCCTTTAATTTGACCTACCTAGACTAGAGTCATATTTCTGCATATAGGAACAATTCCTAAGTTGTCGTCCAGCAAGTAAATAATTTTAAAATTTTCAATATTTGTTATTCGTGAGTTTCGAGAGAAAAATTCAGTGAACTATTTGGCATCTGTGACATACGTGTGAGATATACGGTTGAATATGCGAGCTATCATTTAAATATATGTTAAAGAAAACTGACCAAATATGCGTAGAAATCGGCTTTATACCTTAAGGATATAAATCCTAGCCCTGATTATGGTTATGAAGCTTGATGCCACACTTTCTCAATGATTGACAAAACTTGTTGATTAATTTGCTCAAAACGGGACTAAATTATGATTTTATAGTATGTTGTAAAACTAAACTTCTCAGTGATTTCAACAAAAAACTTAATTTTTTATTGATGTATTGAATTAGGCTTCTTTTATATAGCACAGTTGAAGGTTCACCTGCTAATGCACTTCGTGATACGCGTATTAATTTCCTAGAAGACCATGCAATAAAATCGCTGAAAAAATAATCGAACCTCCCCAACTAGTAAGGAAGCGTCTGAATACATACACAAAGCAGGAAACATTGCACCACTTGCCCCATTAGATAATCGCAAATAATTATTGACATTTTGCGTACCGAACAAGTTTTGATATTTTTGCAACTGTTTCTGAATTGGTATCATTTTGAGTTGAGAGAAAACTAACTTCAAAGGCTAAATCAGGCCTACTTGTTGAAGATAACCATATAATCTTTCCAATAGCGGAACCAAAAATTTTTTCATAAATATCAACAAAATCATCAAGAGCATTGACATAATTAATTTGAGATAAATGATAACAATCACCCAAAACACTGGCCCATTTGTGCTCAATTGTTAATACATTAGTGTGAAAATGAAATAATAAATTCTGACGTTTCTTTATCATTTAGAAAAGCATCTATGATCAATACCTTTCAGGAAGGTTTTGTCCGACATTTCACTATTACATATTATGTTGTTGATCTCTTAAAAAACTTGCAAGGATTTAAAAAAATTTTATTCCCGACGTCAATTTTTTAATAGAAAATGGAAAGTGTCTAT
This sequence comes from Hofstenia miamia, assembly GCA_900660155.1. Lineage (NCBI taxonomy): Eukaryota > Metazoa > Xenacoelomorpha > Acoela > Hofsteniidae > Hofstenia > Hofstenia miamia. The sequence continues at coordinate 71,564 of CABFPE010000057.1, read as the reverse complement.
TTCAAATACGTTTTACACAAAAAACTATTAATCTATAAAACCATCGATGACGATTTATTGCTGACTAAGCCTTCTTGTTAAATCGTGCTATTTCACTTTGTTGTAAAGCATTTAATGAACTTGCAAATTGAATTATCGCACAACACTTATTTTGAAGCAAATCAATTTAGTTTTCCTCCGCTTGGTGGTCTGCAATTAAAATGATTCAAATTTCTTCAGATGGACTAATCACAAAGTTCCGAGTTGATACTTCTAATTGCACTGATCGGTTACTTAACAGCGCCCTCTTGCAATGAAAAACATTATCTATAGTATGAGTATTACAATAGTTGTGCGTACGGTGTATATCATTCTCTTGCGCATGGTAAGTTTAATTTTTGCCCTATTTATAATTACGATGTTATTGCAGTTTTGAGGCCACTAGTAATTGTTATTGGTTATTAAGAAAAAATAACAACTATTTGGGCGTCAAAAACAGTGAGGTCGAATACGATAAAGTTAGGGTGCGACGGTGTACGTATACTATACGTATACTTAATGTATACCAAAATTGCTTGGTACGTGTATACCTATGTATACTTTTTTGACATGATATATATTGACCCAAATTTTTAAGGAATTTGAAGATAATTAAGTTAACCTCGCTATACAAAATACATCTTTCCTTGGAGGAAATGTCATATTAATGAGGTATTTTAAATATAATGTCAATATTGCACCTATATATATATATATTTGGTTGACTTTTGAATTAGCAATTACTCGATTAGAAGATTCCCCAATTAACACCTATTAAGAGTTTAATTAATTCAAGCCCAAGCCACGCCTGTAGAACGGAGGGATTTTCCTGTGCTCATGTGGTCCTGTTATTTATCCGAAGGCTCATTATGCCTGATTCGACACCTGATTTTGACAATGTTAGCTGCTGCTCACTAATGGCTTGTTATTGTTAAACCCTGCTGAGCGATACTAAACGTATATTACACATATACTATTCGTATACACTATACCATTTTAGTGGTATGCGTATATCGTCTGTACACTAGATAAAATACAGAAATTTTTAACAATTGAGATCAATTTCGAAACTTACGAGTTAATGGAAAACCTTCAAAATTTGTATTTTTTAGGGTTGAAATAGACATAAACTTATCTGCGGGTTATACTTGCATATTTTATAGTTTTTCAGCAGTGGCGTACGCTACGCAGGATTTTCTACCATCTCAGTTTTGATCAACTTATGATTATGAGTGGATAAGAGCGGAGAGAAGTCCCGCGAAGTTTTTAAAATATTGAAAAAATAGAGCTTGAAAACGCATTTCACCATTTTAGTTTTTAATATTTTTCATTTTTTGATTTCAGTAATACAAATCAATGTCTGAAAGCCTCTTAGGAGTGCATTCCATACCACTATGATCCTCCTTACTCAAGAAAGTTTTCTACATGCTACCAGCATGCGAGTGATACAGCATACAGAAATGGAACCAGCAATTTTAGTTAGAAAGAGCTTGGATGTCCTTATTTTATTAAATACNCCCGCGAAGTTTTTAAAATATTGAAAAAATAGAGCTTGAAAACGCATTTCACCATTTTAGTTTTTAATATTTTTCATTTTTTGATTTCAGTAATACAAATCAATGTCTGAAAGCCTCTTATCTGTGCTCTGTTGAGGGGGGGAACGTTCCCCCAGTTCCCCCCTCTGGGTGCGCCTCTGAGCATGCGAGTGATACAGCATACAGAAATGGAACCAGCAATTTTAGTTAGAAAGAGCTTGGATGTCCTTATTTTATTAAATACATGCATGTCAAGAAATTTGAATTATTTTAATTGCGCACTACTAAGCGGAGGAAAACTAAATTGATCTGTTCAAATAATTGTTGTGCCGTAATTCAATTTGCAAGTTCATTACATGGTTTACAACAAAGTGAAATAGCGCGATTTAAACAAGAATGCTTAGTCAGCAATAAATAATCATAGATGGTTTTATAGATTAATAGGTTTTGGTGTAACACTTTTTTGAAATAGACACTCATTTTTCCATTGAAAAATCGACATTAGGAATAAATTTCTTGAAAATTCTTGCAAGTTCTTTAGAGATCACCGACATAATATGTAATTGTGAAGTGCTTGACAAAACCTTCCTGACAGACATTCAGAGATGCCTAAAAAATAATTTAAATTAATTTTCAAATTTGAAATCGTAAAAATTAATTAATTTTAATTGGTACCTTGAAAAATCAATTAATTTTACTTGCTATCAAGTAAAATCCATTAATTGCAATTAATTTAAATATATTGACACATTGATAAATTCTCAATATGTTTTTTTAAATGCGAATAGAAAATTTTAAGTACTTCAACACTATCTTGAGATAAAAATGGACATATACTTACGAAATAGAACATGCAAATCACCTTATTTGCAAGCTTTGTAATAATCAAGTTAATCAATATTAATTTTTCAAACGAAATTTGAGATTTAAATATAAATTTTGAATGTTGCTGAAATTGGATACTAAATTGGATTGAAAATTTTAAATCATATAACAGCAATATCAAATAAATTAATACCCTTTTAATAGTATGCCGACGGTATGGTTCCATAAACATTTTTGTATTATTGATTATAATAATTACAAATCTTCTGAGTACTAAATTGATCTTGGCATTGCAAGTTGATTAGAGTGCATATTTAAATGGAATTATTTGATTGAACAGTATCCCAAATTATATTAGTATTTTTTTACAGTATTTTTTTTTTCCTAGTGTTTGCAAAAGCAAACGTAATCCACTTGCTTCTCTGTGTTCTCTGCTTTTTCTTTGACACACATATTAGAGAGAATCCTTTTCAGAATTCTGCTTTTCCATTTGCAAGTTTGTATAAACAAATATTTCTGGTTGCTTTACTATTTTATCCTTATGTCATGGCTAACATGAATCGCATTTTCTAATTTGTTGGAAAGAATAACGCGGAGCCTGTTGTATGAACAATGAAATTCAATTACAAAATTTCACTTAGATTGAGATTATTAACACACTTAAATTGGGATTCAATGTAAAAATGTGCGTAATTTATAAAATGTACAAATACACGAAGTTTTAAAATTTTTTCAATCCGAAACAAATCCGAAGTTTCTTAAAATGAAGATGCGATCCGATTCCATTTCTGATTTTCATATGAGATTTGCTATCATTTATGTTTTCCCTAAATTTTGAAGAAGAAAATTCCGACTCTTACTTTTTTAAATGTCACTGTTTAACTTGCCGTCTGCTACAGTAATTTATTTATAAAACAATTTAATGTTATTTATATATATATATATATATATATATATATATTTGGATATGTCAATTAATTTGTTTTCTTTTCGATAATCTCTTTATTTTTTGAAATTTTTTGACCAATTTGCATTAACATATTGTTAATATATTATTTACTTAGACGAACTATATTATATTTGAGCAAAGAATAACTCTCAAATGATAACATTTAAAGTGACTGAAAACTGAGAAAGAATATGTCTGATTTATCCATTGGACGTAATTTCGTGTTCATTCTAAAATGTAAAAGACCACCAAGTATTTAAATTGTAACTAAGGTTAAATGTCCATTTGAATAAAGAATTACAAATTGTAATATATTTATTTTTACATAGATCTTCCATTCTTCAAATAAAGTTTCATAGCAGATCTCCTTATAAAGCGATTTTAATATTGAGGTAATCTAAATTTGGAAGGCTACTGCGCAGTCTTTCTTACGCTTTTGGCATAAAATATTATCATTCTCTAGGTAATAATTAGCTCCACGTCCGGTGGTGGATCTAGGAATTTCTGGTGGGGGTGTACATCGAGTTTACTCTGTCTAGGTGAGTAATTCTAACTTAATCCATTTTTTGTAGAACGTGTGATGATCACATGTAAAATGAAAAATTCTCAAGCTATTACAAATAAGCAATATGATTAAGCATGTATTCATAACTTTACTTGACCTTAGAAAGTTTTAATTACACCTGGAATTTCTGTCAGGTTTCGAATCAAAAGGTAGTGCACCGCCATTTGTGCAATAATTTCAATAAATTTCAATGCAAAATAAATTCGATCAAGCCAAAAATCAAATTTCAATATCAGAACCAGCCTATATGTCATGACATTGAATATTGATACATGTGGTAGTGATGGACATCTATTTTCAGATATATAAGACAGTGGATAATTTTCAAAGAGAAATGTCTACGTCAATGTACATACAATGCCAAGCTCGAATAAATTTAGTATATTCATTTGCAGTTTGGCAATAGAATGATGACAATATTTCAAAAGCTAATTTCTGAGGATATCAAAACTTTGTCAAGATTGAACTTCATTTACAATTCATAATGAAATGGACATTGTCTGGTAAAAGGGAAAACCCTCATTTGCAAATTTAAGTTATAAAAAAACAGCATTCATTTTCATATGTAAGAGTAGTGAATTGCAGCACCAATTAGATCAGTTTTCCCAAAGGGCGTGCGTTCATGAATTACTTCATTTTGAAGATTACATAATAAGCGCAAAGCCGGATATGCAGAGGGGGCAAACTGCAAATTCCAAAAAGTACTTTTAGTAAAATACATTATTTTCTTCGCGTACTTTAATATTTACTTTCTGATAGATTTAAAAAAAGGAGTGTTTGATTTTACAAACGTTCATAATGCGCTCAAAATGGATAGTACATATATTTAAAAAAATTTAGGGAGCGCACACCCTCCTAACAAAAATGGCTGGACTCGAACCTGAAGCGCATTAACATTAATAAAGCTCTAGCAATTGGAATTAGAGTAATGCAACTAGGTATTTAATGATAATTTCGTTGAGATAGGAACTGAATTTTCCAAATTTGAATTGATTTCTTGTCTCATGCTAAAGCATGTTTTATACAGTAATTCGTGTACGAATATTTCATTATAGCTGTTCTTGAAAATAAATTGTTTATTATGAAGACTTGTGATTGAACAGCAATGATTTAGTATAAACAAAACAGAATTAATTTTTTCTTTCATATTTTTGAAATGCTATGGGCATTTATGATTCTAAGAAAAATGAAATCCAAACATGTTATTCTTCAGTAAAATATGCCACTTTTCGGGAAAAGTAGGAGCGGGTCAGGCTTTCTGCGACAGTTGAGATATGATTTTCGCCAACAAATCTTGGTGGGAGTGGATCTATAAGGGTATTCGCCACTGAAGTAGACTTATTAAAAATGTTAGTCTAAGTAACTCGATCCATTTTAGAAAACTTTAGCCAAACTGACCACAGACAGAGAATTACTTTATTTTGAAGAATAAATTTAAAAATTCTGGCAACTACGATTGGCGTAATGCAACTAGGTATTTAATGATAACTTCGCTAAATTATAAAGTGTATTTTCCAAATTTGAATTGATTTCTTGCCTTATGCCAGGAGGGAGTTGTGGGAGCCGCGGCTCCCCCCCCCTTATGCTAAAATGTTTTTTTAGGTTTAGGTTTATCGTTTTGACTTTCGATTTGGCTTTGAGACATTAATTATAATCAAAGGCACCTCATATGCAAACCGGCCGTAGTGGGAGATTGCTCAAAATGTTTAGAGATATAAAATCCAACATCATATTATTTCCGCTTTGGGTGAACTCTGAAATAACTTATGATAATGGAAATGTGTTACATCTATGCTGGATGATTCAAGCAATTTTGCTGTATGTCGGAAAACAGCGTGATATAGTTCAACTAAACCGGAACTAATGTCAAGTATGCAGATAAAAGTGAAGGCAGTGAGAGTGCAGATGTCACTGTAGATATGATTCCGAATACCATAGATGAGTTTTTGAAGAAGTGTGACGAGGATACGCAAAAATCTCTGGAAATCGAAGACCCAAGGTTGACAGGCAAGATCATTGGAAAGGCGATCCTCAATGTAATTAAATGTTGTGGATTATCTGTTGATTCTGCAGTAGTTCAAAACTACGACGGTGTGTGCGTGTTGAGCTCAAATGCAGTTGGCACCAGTGCGTATGTGAAAAACCTGTTCCCATCAGGAGTATATCAATGCTCAGCACATAATTTGAACTTAGCTTTGGTTCATGCCCCTAAGCTTCGTGCCGTTCGTGACATGATAAGCACTGTGAAAAGCGTGACAACATTCTTGAAAAAAGCAACAAGAAGATCACATTGCAAAGTGCTATGAAGCTTTCAAGCAGCCAAAAAGCACTTGTAGTCTTCAGTCACTATGCGAGACAAGGTGGGTTTAAATAGTCACGGCCTTAGAGAACTTTGTCTCAAATTATGTGCCAATAGTTGGCACTTTGATGAGCATCAGTAAATGGCAGGATAGCGATGCAAAGTCGAATACAATGGGTTTGGTAAGAGCAATCACCAATAGCAAATTCATCATCACTTTATTTAGTTGTGTTGCTCTAACCAACAATTTTGATTTACTATTAAAATGCATACAAGAGAAGAACACATGCTTATGAGGTGCAATTGCCCATGTTCAAACTATAAATGACACGCTCCAATGTGACTGCAATAACTCGGAGCAGCGTTTTTCAACTATCTACAAATGGATTGTTTACTCCATTTCAAGCCTGCGTTTTGAAATTGAGAACCCATTACTCAGCAACAATTCCATCTACCGGGACAATCCAAACGTTGACTCTACCGAAGCTTACTACAGAGTCGCCATCTACCTTCCATTTATGGATACTGTGCTCCAGCAGCTTTGCTGAAGATTTGGCAATAAATTAAAAATTGCTGCAAATTTTGATTTGCTATTGCCTGTAAATTGTTTCAACACAGAAATTGATAACATTTTGTGAATATAACACAACGTTTAAGACTAGCAAAAACTAGAAAATATCAACTAAAGAGAGGTTTTAAGAAATGTGCGTACTTTGTGAAAAATAAATTAATGAAAAATAATAAATACATTTTATTACTAAATACTTAAATAACTCAAAAAGTTTTATATTTTAGTTATTTTGAATACTTCGTCACATTTTCTTCTACCTATGACAAATTCTGATCAAAGAGATATTAGGTTAGAGTTTATCTTAAATGGTAAAAGCAAACACCTCTGCTATCATCTGTTTGATGAATTTATTGGAGAATTCCGGATTTTGAATAGTGATATACTTGATTCAACGTTTCCAACGGTAGTAAACGCTTGTAATGCTTCATTAAAACGTCTTAATATTTCCCTAAGGATAAAGTCGTCGTCTCCAAATTTTCAACAAAGGTTTGATAAACTCCAAAGCCGTACTTTATGCAAACTCAAAAGATGTTCAGGTTAGTATTGTTAATTTATTTTTCAAAAATATGGATATTTCGTTATTAAATTGCCAAAATGAACAAAACATTGTTTCATTAATTGAACATCATTTTTCTTTGATTTTCGATGCCTCATGACGTAACTCCGATAACGAATTAACGTGCCAATGTAAGAAATTGAGAGTCAAAGTATACGTATAATCATGGATATGGTGCCAATAGTATATGAGAACAATTTTAACATGCCTGTATCAATTTAAACAAAATTATATAGATAGATAGATGGATAGTAGCGCATATTAAAAAAAATTAAAAGTTACAAGATTAACCTTAATAAGAAACATACAGATATATTTCGACTTACAAAGTCATCGTCAGTTTTACAAATTATTCCCTCTAAATTTACTAGATTTTACAATAATAATTATAATTTTTTAAATTTTAAAAAGTGGCAAGTTTAAATATATAGTCTTCTTTTGTGTTCAAATTTGGTTGCAAGGATATAAAAATACTCTCAATAATTTTTAAATTACTTGATCTTGACGTTTGATGGAATATTTTTGTTTCAAAATTTAGTCCGCACTTAATTAAATGATGAGATATATTAGAAATGGTCTTCTTGATAGTTGTCTA
>CABFPE010000057.1:5984-28633 GCA_900660155.1 Hofstenia miamia | reverse complement strand
TTTTGAAAATAAGTTGATCGAGAAATTTGCGATGTCGCAAAGGCGTTTATTTTCAAGCTGTTCCAACGTTTCCATTCCGAAGAAATCAAGTAGAAACTTTGCAAATCAAAACAATTTGTTTGGTAAGTGTTTTCAAATAATTACGAAGTACCAGTTTAATTAATTAACTTTTTTGTTTGACCATTTTAAAGTTCACAAAATTCTCGTTGTCTTTTATTTTTATAGTTTTCCTCTAAAACGTCTCAATACGTTTCCACAAAGTGTGAAAAAATAGGTGTTCAGTCTCATTTTTTTTGCAGCCAACTATAATAGTATTGAAAAAGAAAAATGCAAGAGCGTAATGGAACAAGAGATCTTAGTGAAATTAACTTCCACTTTATTGTCACGATATGTTAAATCTATGCACCTACAATAATGAACTCGATTTTGTTGAGATTCTATACGCTTTTTTGCATTAGGTGTGAACATGCTTTGAATGAGCTTATAATATTCAATTGCTAATTAAGGAGTATCATATGCTAAACATTGTTTTTTAGAATAATTTAATTTATTTTAAAGCAACGTTGCAAATATAATCTTAGTTGTTTTAAGGAATGGAATTTTCCAAGATGCTGGTATAGAGCAATGGTTTCATTACGCCCTATAACAACATGTTTTATTTAGCATAGAGCAGTATTTCACAGGCTGGCAGATTTTGCCGCCTATGTTCATATATTTTGCGGCCGGTTGAGGCCTGCTAAGTGTTGTAGTTGCTTCTTTTCTACGACTTATTTCCCTATGCATTTTGCATAGTACTGCATGCACCTAGGAAGAGATATTTCTTATTCACTGGATTCACTTTTATACTAAAGTTACTTACTTGCATTAGTTACAGTATTTACATTATTTAGAAAGGTTAGAAAATTAAACCCCAACATCAAAAGGCTACTACAGTCCCGGTCAAAAGTCTTTGCTCAATAGGTTATTATTTCTCTAAGGATCTACAACTTATATTTTATGGTGAGTTTGATCAGTGGCATTCTAAAGAAATATTACTGTAGTTGTTTAGTTTCGATTTAAAAGTCATCGATAAAAATTTTGCCTAAACCTGGTGTACCTGATGCTAGATCTTGAAGAAAGTGCTATAGTGTGTCGGTCATAAGTCTGCTCAAAACCCAATATACACTATAAATTCCATCATAACATTTTATTTCGTTTTAAACACAATAAGCACGATAAACAGCAACAGAATATACAAAAGAAAAATTATGGTCAATATTTTGTGTTTCCTCCCTTTGCCAAATTCACATGGGATGCTCGACGAGGGAGTGATTCATATAGTGTCACTATTTTTTCATTAGGAATGGCGTAAAAAGTATTTTTGCCCGCTTGCCACAACTCTGCCTTGTCGTTGAACGTAAGTTTTCCCAATGATACTTTCAATTCGTCCCATAAATTTTCGATGGGGGATAAATCTGGACTCTGACTAGGCCAGTCCTTAGGAACTCAAATTGTTTTTTGCTCCAAATACTACGCTGTTGAGTGTGATGTATGGCAAGATGCCCCATCCTGCTGGAAAACATACCGTGATGAATATATTTTAGGGAGCCCTTCATCCAAAATAGTTTGATATGCAATTGAATTAACTTTATCGGGACACAATATTATAACTCGTTTGCCATCACATCTTATGGCACCCCATATTTGCGAGTTGGTTGCAAGTCTTTTTGCCTTAAATCTTTTGCCAACCTTTCTTCGGACATACTTGCGGGAGCGGCTATACAAATCAATCTTACACTCATCGGAAAAAATTATCTTGCTCCAGTCTGCTGTATTCCAATTCCTACGTTGTTTTCGATTTCTCCTCCTTTGCTTATTGGTCAGTGCCGGTTTTTTGGAGCCAATTTGCCAAACAGTCCATTTTTACGCAGACAACGCTTTACAGTACTTGTTGAAATTATGTTTTCTAAATCAACCTCTTTACGCAGCTGATTAGCCGTCTTTGCGCAACACTTTTTCGATTCAATTATTAATCTTCTTTCTTGACGAGCTGTTATTTTCTTTGGTCTGCCAGTTCGAGGAGCGTCATCCATTCCAATGCCAGCCTTGTGCTTCTTAATCAAATAGGAGACAGAGGTTTGAGCAATTTTTAATTCTTTGGCAATTTCACGTTCGCTGGAGCCCTGAGTATGAAGCCATATTACTTGCTCTCGCTTGGCTACACTTATTTTGGCCATTTGCATAAAATCTAACAAATAAAATATTAAATATTGAACCTATATCATCTATATGGCTATAGACATTTGGGACTTACTTAAATGTGTTCCGAATTACACCTTTATCACTGACAAACAAATAAACAAATAGTGAGCAAAGATTTATGAACGAGTTTATGAAGTTTGCTCATATGCACTCAGACACACTCAGACATAGTTACACTTCACATAACTTAATATGTGCGCGAATATATAGTTTTGTTGCATGCTAATATAAAATAACTTGATGTCAATCCTTACCTGATATTAAACGGCAGTCAAAGACTTTTGATCGGGACTGTAATACACAATATTTCTAAAAAGGTTTAAATAATAAAAAACGTTAATAGAACAGTTAATTGAAGCTGCAATAGGATTTGTAATACAATTTAGTTACATTCACATCTAAAGTGCTCTAGAGTAAAAAAATTTGCTATAGTAAATATGAGAGAATGATTGTCAAATACTCAGAATAGTTCAGTAAAGCACTATTTAATGATGTTAAAAGAAATATTCAGTCTAACTCTAAAAGCGCAGCCACTAAATCAAAATTAATGGAAAGTGTGACTAAGTCTAAAAGAAGACCATAACAACTTGATATGAAGAACAAAGTGAACGAGGAAAGAGACTTAAAATAATGGATATCAAACAAAGTTTAACAACAGCTGAACCATTAGAGGCTTCAGTTTCATTTTTGCCAAGAGATGGTGCTTAAAAGATGTGTGTGACAAAGTATGTATTAATGTTAAACAATATAGTCTTGAAAAGGCTATCGCAATGGTTGTAGATTGTAAATTAAGTGCTTATGTGTCTAATATTCTTTGGTTTGCAGCAATTGAACAAGGCTTTGACCTTTAGCCTAGTTACTACATTTTTTTTGCAATATAAGAATGAACATATCTGAATAGCATCAAAATAACTGAAACTGAATGCAGCATTGAATTGCAAGATTTATTAGACATTGCATGTGAACGATTTTTAAAAGAATATGCTTCAGATGATTTTCATACAGCTCTTCATTCATTAATGGACTTGACATTTATATATAAGTACGGCGTGGATGAATCAACTGGGTATAACACATATAAACAAATAACTCTTGAAGATGCATTGCATGTATATTATATGATAAAACAATTAAAGTAATACATTTTCTAATTTGTTAATTCTTTAGTTTTTTTAACTTTGATTTCTGCATAGTTCATCATATAAAAATTGATTAAAAGCAATGTTAAGTGTCAATATGCTATTTATTTCTTGTTTACGACATCGTTTAATTGACTGCTGCATTTAGACAAACGGCTGATTTAAACGATGTTTAAAACCGTTTAAAGCGATTCATTTAAATGGTCAACACTGAACCCATCCCAACCCACACAGTCACAATTTTAAAAACTGTACTCAACCCATACTCACACCAGTAATGAACAAAAATCATACCTGACCCGCAGATTTTTAAAAAATAACTGCGCTCATACTTAGGAAAAAGTATTTTTCCACAGCAAAGTATTTTACATTACGAAAACATATCAACATGCAGTGTACACATACATACTATCAGTGTTTATTACAATATGATTTTTAATTCTTTGTCTTTGCGTGATGTCCAACATATAGACTTCTGTATACGTGCAAGACATGATGGCGACACTGAAATATCAGTCTATCATGTTCAAAATGTACAATGCAATATTTCCTATTCCATCTAATTTTTCATGTTTACAACAAAGTGCAGTATGAATAGGTATGCATTAAGATCAACTACAAATAACTCAAAGACTTCGCTACATTAATCGAGTAAATGTATGTTAAGCTTCAATAAAGAAAAATGCATTTTTATCAAGAACAACTAGTCTTGAATATATAATCTAGTTGTCTTTGATTTTAATGATTTAATCACGATGATTAAATGAACAATTCAATTAACAACAATGATGTTACTGAATTTTAACTCGTTGATTAAAATATGTGAATATATTTTTCGAAGAGAAACGCATTGTGTATTCTATCAATGAATTTTAGTAAATCCTAAGTCATAGGTTTTCGCATCTCGCAACGTAACTGTGCAACTTTCGACCATGTTGTTTGTCTACCAAATCCTTCTCAAATATAATTTTGAATGTTATGCAAGGAATTCAATTTGCATCACAATTATCGCGCGCTTACAAAAACATGAGTTCTGCCTATTAAAATATGTATAGAGTATGAAATTTTATCTAGCGTATATAAAAACGAGGATTAAATTCACATGAAATACTTCTTAAGGTGGTCTTCTGCATGACCACGTGACATATATACGTAAAAATATGCCTTTTTAAGAAATATCAAAGAATATAAACTCAATATTTTTGAGACAATTATAAAAATACACTTGGCAGCAATTATCTACTAAGCTGCAATTAGGTCAAGATTATTCAAACAAGTGAAAATCATTTTTCTACAAAAGAAAATCTCATTTCATTGATTGTTGTCATATAGCAACGATATGCAAAGGAAGGGTAATATAATCTTTTTTTTGCTTAAAAAATAATTCCATTTTTATATGCGTATTGTACATTAGGCTGCAAATAATAATAAATTCTAAATTGGCCATTTTTCAGGCAGTCTCCAAATTTCAGAAAAAGTGCGAAAAATTAAGTTTATTAATATTTTCTCTGCCGAACTTAACGTTGTAATAACTATTAAAACTTCAATATTTTTAGTTTTTGTTTGGCTAAGAACTATGGTATGTTTATTTTAGGCGGTCGTTCTCGAAAATTGTACAAAGCTAAAACTTCTTCATTTCACATTAAACATGAAGACTGTATATCTGTATCACCAATTCTCAGGACTAATGAATTTCAGAAGAAACAAATTCATTTACAAAATTTAATTCATCAGCTCGGAGCTAAGGTTAAATATTCTAAAATGGACAAAGAAAACACTAATACTGAGTTAAAAGAAAACGAAATTGTTTCTGACAAAGTACTTCAAGGTAATGAAATTTACTGTTGTTTTAATCAGATCAAAAATGGATTTTAATATGAAAAATCAATTTTAGAGAGTAATTTTATGTTTGTTCCCAATTAATTGGTTTCAAAATTAACACAATTGCAAGACAAATATCTCATTACAAAATTGATGGCTTCCTGCTTCAGAAGCAGTTCCTTTTAACAGTAACACTAAATGTAATGATGGCAATTATGTTTTTATTAAGATGTACAATGAAAGCAATAATAACCATTATTTAATATCACGTTGTTCACAAACATAACGCCTCATATTTTAGAAAATTCAGGCATCATTAATGCATTTGAATCATCGAAATCATTGGGCGATAGTGCAAAAATGATTTACAATTGGCTTTCTCCAACATCGAGATGCCAGTTAAAGGTACAGTTCTATTTCAAATCCTAAGCCCTAATTAACTTAAATTATGAAAAACCTTTATTTCATCATTCATTAATTAGTTATTTCATTCTATAAAATTTCCGTGCATAGTCTGACGATTATGTGGCCAATTAAGTTGGTTATAATTGCCTTTGAGGATGCCACAATTCACGCAGTTTGTAAATGTGCAAGCAGTGTTTACCATTTAAAAGACATTTTAACTATTTAAATTCAATTAAGCCATGAAATTTTAATTAATTCGAATAAACAAAAACTGCATTCAAAATATGACTCAGGCAAAAGTAAGTAAAGTTAAGTCAATTAATATATCGTCTGCTTAATTTCCAACATAACCGATTTATTTCAGATAGTATCCATTGAAATCCTGTTTGTACTGGATAAGATTGACGCCTTTAGGCAATGAGCTATAGCGGTTAGCTGGAGAAGGCAAAATTCTGAACGAGTATCGTGCAACTATTCAGACCAGCATTGGTGTTCGCTTGATATATCTTCAAAACCGTAACATCTAAGAGATTGGTTTGATTTGTTACATTTGAAGGAGGGATGTCAATGACCCATCAAAACTTGACCCATTACCCACGTGACCCACGTCATTTTGACCCACGCATTAAATTATTTGACCCACACACTTTTTGTTCATATACCCCGTGAAACAAATTAAAACTCACGTATATTTACTTATATCAAAACCTTATAAACTAAAAAAACATGATTTTGATGACAACTTATGATTTCATGGTATCATCTTCAAGTTTATTTCTGTCAGGCATGATTATTCGACCAGTGGCAGAGAAAGTTCTCTTGCTTTTGGCAGCTGAAAGTTGTATGACATATATCTGCAAAGCAACTAAATACAAATAAGGCATTTTAAACATATAACCACTCCACCATTTGAGTGGGTTAAAGGTTCGCTCGAAAGCCGCTTCCAACGGAATTGTTGCAGCATATTGAGCTCGGCTTCTGCAACTTCAGCAGATGATAGGCAATGTTTGATCTGGCACAGCAACAGGAGATTGAGAAGAAACCGCTGCACAAATGCAGCAAAAGGATCAACTTTTCCTTTCTTTGCAGGAGTTGGATTGTATCCAAATGGGATGATTCTTGCGATTCATTGATGCATTACGAAGATTTACTAAACTTCTTGTCTATTACACTAAGTTAGCTATGGCTTTAAGAACTCATATTGTGTTTTCTGCAAAAACGAGATTCAATTCCTTGCATTGTTGACAAATGAAAATGATCTAAGACTTATATCAAGTTGGTTTGCAATGTAGTGAAGTGAATTTATCAACGTCCAGTACTTCCTGTCTAGATATTGCTGACAAGTGCGTTTTATTCTTTCCACATCGGGAGAATCAGTTTCAGCATCATAACTACAGTGTCTTGAAATTACATAAAGAGCTGTGAGGACGTTCTGAAGAGCGGGATCGGATGAAAATTCGAGCGTATCAAAAACATCAGAAAAGATACTCAGGAATTAGACAACAAGCGATAAGCACTGCCGATCAATGCACAAAATCAGATTTTCCTTAGATTTTTCTTACAGTGTCATAACAAGATCATTGTAGCTTAAGTTAATTGAAGTGAGCATCTGTTGCAGGCTGCGCCATGGACTTGTATTGCCCATATGCTTTAATCTACATGTATATGGTAATTTGCTTGAATTTCTGAAGCTTGTTTAGTGTATTTCCCGAGTACTTGGGCTGCAGTGTCTAACTCTTTAAGATAGTCGTTTCTAGAAATAAGGTATTTCCATGCACAATCAGCAGTGTGTTGAGTCGATGAGCAGTTCAGTTCATCCTCGCCTTCTGACTTGTAGTGCAAATGACGTTTACACCCATGTCAGTTGTACATTTTGTGTCATCAACATAACACACTAATTCCTTCAAATACTGATCAATGCGTTTGCGCATCTAGACACCGATATGACTTTCCTCAAATCGACTACACTTGTATAATGCATGTGCAAGATCGCCACTATCAGTTATCCAAAATACAGTAAATTCCATTAAGGAGCGTTTTCTCACGTCATCAATAGTAAAATCCGTCACAAACGATACCTCATGCCGCTTGCTTGCTGCAGCTACTTCTGTTCTAATCTTACATTGTACATCATCGCGCAAACAAAGCACCTCAACCTGAACGGTGTTTAAACTTTATAAGACTTTGCTGCTTTGAATATTACCATATTTCGCACCAATGGAAACCATTTTCTGCAAAAATCTGGAAAAGCCATCCGATTTCACAAAATTTAATGACAAATAACCATCACATACTATATAAGCAGTATCCTTTCTAACTAAAGCTGGATGCGCTTGCGCAATTGTCCAGGTGCACTAACAACTTTTTACAACTACGAATATGGTCCAAAAGATTCTTCGTGCCCATTTTCTGGACCATGTCGTTCACCATCTTCTGATGCAAATATCAACACTTGCGCAAAAAGCAGCCCACCCATCCAAAAAAACAGAAGAACCATCTTCTTTACAAGCATCTCCGATTGCTTCCACATATCAAATGGTGATGAAGACTGCTTTGTCTTCTTAAATGTAAATGAGCCTGAAAAACTTTGTTTTGGATCGTCTGTGGTCAATACGCGTCAAGTTCCATAATGACCATGCTACAAGTTAATCTAAAATTTTACACACCAATACTTAACAGGGTATTGTTTGATTGACATTACGTTTTGTCTTTTTACTTTTGTTCTAATAGAACAATTATTATTATACTCTCGCGGGAAACAATTTGTATTATCAATCTCAAAACAATGAAACACAAAATACAACACATGTGAAAACAAATATATATAATGGCCTTAGTTTGTACGTACATCCCGCCTACCCATTTCTTTCGTGTCGCTTCCATATAATGTACATAGTATACTCCTTGTCTTTAATGTAATGAGACAACAAGGTAGGTCCAAATTGCTTTAAAGTTGGCTATAAAGTTCGCCTAAAGGGTCGTGTACATAAAAAAAATCCAATTTAAGAAATGAAATGTTGTATCCTGTAATTAAGTTTGTTTACACATGTTTATCTCAAATTGTTATGTGAAAATAACTGATGCAATTTCCACTTTATGTAGGCAAGAGCAGCGATAGAATCGGATCGGATCTAAATTTTGCGAAAATTTTAGATCCGATTCCATCTCTGGGCCAGAGATATGAGAGTCAAGATACATGATGTTATATATTTTAATAATCCTCTGTCGATGGTGTGGCACCCAGGGGTGTTTAAAAAATTAAGTGCCTCAAAAATAAATGCGCTATAATAAGTGCAATAAGTGTATTTTGGACTAAACTAATATTTCACTTATTAAGTGTACCAATTACGCTTATTTTGCACTTTTTATTAGTAAGAAAATTGGTTAAATTGTGGATTTTGTCATCTCTTGCTTTCAGCATGATTGTTTTGAAGCCAATTATCAAGCATTTATTTTATTTTTACATTAATAAACCCGGATTTTCAATAAGTTTTGTGTGGCATAATCAGCAAGAAAAGAAATTAAATACTTTTTATGATTTAAGTTGATTTATTTTGATTATGCTTTTATATAATTTTCCTCTTTTTGTAAACTATGTGATAATACGGTAATAGTGCCTGTCGGCAAAAGCTTTAGACTAAAATAAACTGAAACTCTTAGCTGAATTAATAACACGTTGCGTAGAAATTGGCAGACGAGTTTTGTATTGAAAAAACAGAAATCGAAGAGAAACAGGGACATGTTGTTTGTTCGCACAAGTGTAATATAAAAATAACTTACATGGAAAGAAAAGTTGATAAATTAAATCATTCAGGATTAACATTTGTTTTTTTGTATCAGGTTTGATTCTGCAATGAAGAGACAGTTAAACGTTCAGGCACTAAGTAGTATTCAGGGATCCCGCGGTGCATTTACCGGCCTTCGGGTGGCTGCCTTCGGCATTCTGCAATATTTATTGGCTTCTGCAATAGTGGTACGTCCTGCTTACGAAAGTGTGTCTTTAAGATAGGTACAATCCCCGCCATTAGATTAGAATCAAACAACTTTTTCTTAAAAATGTTGTAATATCAATAACAAACATAAAAAAGATACTTCAGAACTTATCGAACACGCCACAAAAGACCGCGAAAAAACAAATACACATAATTTTGTATTTCCTCCTTTTGCTTCAAGAATAGCTTAAATGTGAGAAGGCATCAATTCAACTAAATTGAGACAATACGCAGGTGTGCCTTGTTCACCCACACACACTTCAGTTTTTGAATGAGGTCTTCTTTCCCGATTGGCTTTAGCTCGTTGACCTTCTTTTTTACCATTGCCCAACAGTGCTCGATGGAGTTAAGGTCAGGAGAGGATCCATTCGACAGATCCAGCAGAGCAATGTTTTCAGTGCCTAACACTGTTTCACATTTCTAGCCTAGTGGCAAGGTGCTCCATCATGTTGAAAAATCCTGCATTGGCAGAGTGGCATCCATAATGGCAGTTTGTCTTTCAGTATCCCAAGGTAAACACTTGAGTTGATTGTTGTGCCAGCAGGCTCCTTTGCTGAGATGGACGCCTAAAACATCACTGTTTGGGAATGCTTCACAGTGGGGACGGTGTATTTCATATTATAACGCTGCCCAATGGGACGACGAACCTGAGTGTTATAATTAGAATACTGACTCAAACTGCTCTCAAAAGAAAACATCTCTTTGTGCCAGTCTTCTTTTGTCCTGTTCTGTTATTTGTAGCAGAATGAAATCCAATCCCTCTTATTTTTCTCAGATAACTTTGGCTTGCGTGCTGGTCGGTATGATTTAAGTTTGAACTCTTTTGAGAGCCGCATTGTATTGTTCTGATACTACGAGGATTGTCAGGTTGCAATTGGGATGCGATTGGAGCAGCTGTGATGGTAGGATTCGATTTTACGATGTGATAATCATGGAGTCTGTTTGTCTTGTAGTGACTCTTGAGCGTGTTGATCGTTTTTTTAGCTCCATATTTCCCAGGTGAAGCATAGCGCGCACTGCATTTGTAAACTGAAGCTTGTGAAACACAAAGCTTAGCTGCCATGGCTCTTTCTGTCAAACCCTCTTGTCGCAGGACAATCGTCTGACCAACTTTTACACTCGAAATATCCGACTTTTTTCCCATTGCTCGTCAATCAATAATGCACACAAACTCAATGAAATAATCACAGCATGAAATCAGCGTAGCATGAAATAGTGAATCTGATTGGTCAATGGCCAATTAACACACTTATGACCACATCCGCCTTATGTGATATTGAAAACACAACATTTTTACGTATTTCCATGTAAATGGTACTTGATTCTAATCTAATGGCGGGGACTGTATACGAATAGGGGTTTTTCTCCGTTTAGCTTTCCTATCGATTGAATTCACTTTATAACTAATGTCATCAAACGGCTGGGTAGTAGGTTAACCATCTATTTTAGATCCAAATTTTTGTATGCTAATAAACATAATAAACCTTATTATACATTATGAGGTGTCTACGAGCACCCTATTAGTTATATCATTGTTTAAATTAATTAATTGTGCACCATCGGCCGTCTTCTTTCTGCAGGTTGCTCACAAGTATAGAGGATCATGTAGTTATTTATATTTAGGGCTATTTACATGTAGGGTACATAATAAGCGAAAGCGGCAAGGTTGCATTAATTCCTTTATTATTTCTATAATAATGAGAGCAATCACTGTACAAATTCATTTAAAGTAAGCAACAAAGGGGACATAGCACAAAGCAGCATAAACCACTATCACTGAGAGAGTTTCAGGAGTCACAGCCATTTGAAATCAGATTTTAAAACTTTCAAATTTCAAATCAAACTTTGAATTAAATAATATTCAAATTTGTAAATCAAAATTCGAAAGGTATTCAAATTTTATTTTCCTCAAACTTTGAAAACCCTGATTGAAAAAAATGGGCAGACGTTTCTCTTAATACATCCAACTGCAGTCAATTCAATATTTAATAAATAATTTATAAAATGTGTGAAAATCAAAGTTCAATTGCAGTGCATAGATTCTAGCATGCCCAACATTGGCATAGTAATTGGAAAACTAAAGAAATTTCTTAGCGAGAATCATAAAAGAGGCTGAATTAGGATTAATTTGAATGGGCCGGCTTGGGTCTAAATTATTCGTAGATTTAATTTTGATGGATTTTTGCTACAATTAAGCGGGTAGGATTTTTAATGTCGTTTTTTGATGTCGTATTTTTAATGTCGTAATTTTTAATGTCGTAGCTTATTAATGTCGTAATTTTTCAACGTGGTAGTTTATTAATGTCGTAATTTTTTTATTTCAATTTTAATTGTTATTTTTCCAAATTACTCTTAGTAAACCTATCTCAAAACCTTATTTCTTCATTATTTTATAAACCTAAATCCTAAGCCCATGTTTCAAATGGATGTTTCCCAAAGCCGTAATCCAAAACCTTATTTCTTTATTATTTTATAGACCTAAACCGTAACCCCAAAATCCTATTTTTTCAGCATTTTTTAGACCAAAGCCCTAACCTAAGTTAAATGTATTCAATAAATTGAATTTACGACAATAAAAAAATTACGACATTAATAAACTACGACCTTAAAAAATAACGACATTAATGAACTGTCAAAGTTTCTAAGGGACGAAATTAAAAAATTCGATATTAAAAACCTACCCCCAATTAAACAGTCTCGTTGTTTTCTTATCAACATATATATTAAAGGAGTATTTCAGATAATCACTGCCTACCGTGCGAAGTGCGAAATTTCAAATTAAGCAAATTATGCTCGGCTAACCTAGTTGCCCTGCATATTGTTACTTCTTTGCAGACGAAACGAATCCAACACAGTTCCGTGAAAATGTAGGCAGACAATTTCAATTTTAGAGCAGAATTCATGCTGACATTTCATTTGCGGCCCGAACAATGCATTCGCGGTCGCGAGTAGGCCCGCGGCCTACTCATATATAAAATGAATTTAAAAAAATTGAAGTATTTCTAAATTTCAAATGTGTTATAAAAATCTAATTGTTATATAAAGATAACAATGCAGTAATAGTTAAATTTAGAAACGCTTGCATTTTAAAATTAATTTGAAAACTAAAAAGTGATAATACTTCGATTTGTAAATTGTAGTTATAGTCCTTAATAATAATTTCTCCACAATGCTACATGCGTATATAATTAAAGTGCATTTAGAATATGATCAATAATGATGTTGATGATGAGGTTTTAACACCACCAATAAAGAACCCAAGATTTGTGTCGGCAGAATTAGAAAATATTGAAGAACAAGCCCAAAAGAATTCGAATGATAGACCAAATGACTCATTTCATGATTTTGGAATGTTTGTTGCTTCCCAGCTGCGCAAATTGCATCCTAGTGTTTCCGATCGCTGCAAACTTCGGTTGACTGAGGAAATCCGAAACGCACGAAATTTGGACATTTCCAATGATATCTAGAAATTGAATGCATTGCGAGTTATTTAGGCAGTGTTTCCACAGTTCTAATCAAACTTCTTTTATTAGAATTTGTATAAATTGTTAATTAGACAATTTGAATGCTGATGCAATCAATGTAAAATGGCTCTGTTTCTAAACACATTTAATCTAAAATGCCACATCATCAAAAATGAATATACGATGGGGCTGTGCGCGTAGTATAATATATACCAATAATAATATGAATTTAATGTAAATTTCTAAAATTTCATTAACTTGAGAAGGTAGTAATTGTGTTACGTGCACTACTGGCTGTTAGGTCAGACTTATGTTGAGTAGCGGGAGTGCAATGATATGCACGTGCAATCATCAGTATATTTAGGAACATTATTAAATTATCACGTAATTTAAGAATCAACCACAATAATTATTTATTTTACAGCGAAAGAGGTCTGCTAAAACAACTCAGCCGAACTGAATACATGCGATAAACAAAATTCCCTGGTAAATTTAATCTACATTTTTATATATTATTTAATTCAGTATGCGTATATGCAGCACTCAAGCATCTGAATAGCTATACTATAAGCATCCGTGAAATCACAAATAATATGCGATCTAAATCCAACTCAATTGATGTGATAGAAGATGGAAACAATTTTACTCATAACTTGAAATATCTCGTTAATTAAACATGATTTTTGTTAACCTAGAGAAGAACAGTGGCCCCATAGTTAAATAGATAGGCTGAATTTACTTGAAATTTGGTTTACTTGAATTTTTAATATTTCAAGAAGAATACAACCTAAATACAACAACGGAAACAAATCAAGCATACCAAATATGTGAATTTCCTTTTGAAAAAATTGATGCAGAGGCAAAATAAACAAAAAGAGCAAAAGATTTTACTTAATATTGAAACTAATATATGTATCTTTTCGAAATTTTCTTGAGATCTTCAAAGTAAATTTTCACCTCACCTATTATATTTGATACTACGTTTCAACTAAGAATTTTTAAATTCTTTGATGGCTTCTTCAAAAAAATTCAAACGCTCAGAACTAACTCAGAAGTGGACATCTGTAGAAAACTTAGTCTCGTCTTACTCATTTTAATTAACACCAATTCCGCCATTTTTATCCGGGCCTCGCAGTTTGATAATCCGTTGTTGATCCATTATTGATTTATCATTTTTGATTTGGTTAAATTCACAAATCAATATATTTTCCAGGATGCGAAATGATTGACAAGTAATACTTAGTTGTATAGTCATATAAAATATTCTCTACTTTAGGCCATCAAAAAATTGATTGTTAATTCTCAACCATTTCACATCCCAGTAATATTTAGATTTTTATGGTAAGGATACTTTCAATCAAGGGTATGCAATATTTAGTTGCAACGCTATAAATAATTTTTTACTATTCCAATAAATTAATCGATTTTTCCCTTTACACAATAGATTATCTTAACATATTGGCAATCATTGCAATGAAAATAACAGTAATTTAAACAATTTTAGTAAGAACAGAACAGAAAAATCACCCTTATAAGCTAACAATCGTAGTTAGATTTTCTGGTAGCACTAAAAAAATTCGTCTATATTTACAATATAAATTTGAAAATAGTTAAGTTCTAAAATTAAAACTTTTAGAGATAAGGATGAGGTTTAGCTGAAACATGGTAACTTTTACCGGGTTGGCTAACCCAACATATCAAATGCGGATCCAATTTGCGGCCCGCCTATATACATTATACTTGGGATTTCTATAGGTATTACTGAAACCCAATTAAAATATTAAAAATAAGTCTAACATTCAAAGCTTTTTCCATCTACCTGCCTTCAAACAGTCCTGACGCATAACATGCTATTAGAATTAGTCCAAAATTTAAAATAGATTGATGTCGTTCTTGACTTGTTCTTGCGAATGGTATAAGCCACGAAACTAGGCTCAAAATTTTGATTAGAGCTACTATGGGAAATGTCCAAAGATTTCTGAAATTTCATCAGAATGCTTTTAAATCGCTTTCAGGAGGCTAAAAGCAAAAAACCAATAGCTTAAATATTTTTTCTAACCCTGAGTCCACACTAAATGTACCCAAATAGACCATTTTCTAAAAGTGAGTACAGGCCCATATCTTGAATTTGCAAGATAGGGGGCCATGGCCCTGAATTTTTCAATAAATTTATCATAGCTTCGCACTTTTTCACTGAATTTTTTAATAGAGAGGCATTAGTATTTGATATATTTTAGCTAAACATTGAGTAGGAAAAATTAGTTGCACCTAATTCAAGAAGCAACAATCACTATACGTAACAAAATATGCAATTTATGGTGGTAATGGAATTATATGTTAAATTTAATTAGTGATTGTTCCAGGGTGAATAACATTTGTGTTTAAGCTGGATGATGTTTCAAACATCAAGTATGACTAATATACAATGTACAGGTTGGCCCTCTATCTTGCAAAAAACCCTACATGTTTCTTAAAACTCTTAAGTTTATTAGAATTGTGATAAGACTCGTGTAACTGATATTAAAAAATAAAATACATGTGACCCATATTGTAGACCTAATAAAAAACTTGTGGTTTCCA
Source organism: Hofstenia miamia (assembly GCA_900660155.1). Classification (NCBI taxonomy): domain Eukaryota; kingdom Metazoa; phylum Xenacoelomorpha; order Acoela; family Hofsteniidae; genus Hofstenia; species Hofstenia miamia. The sequence continues at coordinate 12,991 of CABFPE010000057.1, read as the reverse complement.
TACCATTCTCGAAAAATTCAATTGTATGTTTTGCCATAGATCTGTTTCGATGGAAAATGTCTGGGGAAAAAGTGGCTCGGCGTGATCGTGAAGTAGAGGTTGCATATAATTGACATATTATCATGGTATTCGATGGCTATTTGCCTACTAGTTGAAGATGTAGGCAACCTAAGAATAGTTTTCTAATTTTTTCGATTATAATCTTTCTCATATATTTGCTGCAATTTGGATAATTTATCTCCAAAAAGTCAAAATTGCTATTGCAATAGTCAACATGTGTTATAAGAATTTATGGTGGCTTCTATCCTCTTTGCCAATGCTAAATCATCCTATGACTATTTTTTAAAAAAAATTAAGTGTTGACTTTTTCTTCTTTGGTGTTGACTTTTTCCGAACTACATGCAAAAGAAAATTTCAATGGGTACAGGTTATGTTTAAGGTTAGGGTTTTTAGAATTTTTGAAGGCCTTCAATTTTCTCACCTTGAATTTCCGTGACTTCAATTTTCATGATGGAATTTTCTAACCTTGAAATTTCACCGAATTCCGTTATAAAATAAGGTTAGCTACAATTTTTTATTGAAGGCCCTCGTGCAAGAACCGGCTAAGTGCATTTTTGACAAAAATAAGATTTTTGCACCAACAACTCTCTATTTGTATTATGCAAAATATCAACTTCATCTTTTAAAGAGAAAAGCAATTTTAATATGCGGCCAAAGTGACATATTGAATGAATTGCTCTGTGCAAGACCTGGCTAAGGTAAATAAGCTGAATCGCCTCTAAAAGCAAAAAATGTAACTTAGCCGGTTCTTGCAAGAAGGGTTCAATTATCGAAGAAAATAATTAAAAAGCTTATATGACTATATTTGAGAAATATTTTTGTATATTTGAAATTTCATTGATATTTTGTACAACTATCTAATAATATTTTGCATGATATTATAAATATATATACTACAGTAAAAATTAGTTGAGCATTTTCTAGATTTCAATTTTAAGACTGACGTCCTGTAAATTGACGCATTAGGCTAATCAGCCCAGTACGATACGAAAGACCGAGGGAAGTAGCAGTAGGGAACAAAGCCTTAGACCAGTATAAGTAAAGCAAGGTTCGTGGAATAAAAACTTCCGGTTCATTTCTTAAAATTCCGTTAAGAATTCTTTCAACTGCGTGCTCAGGGGTAATGATTGGCACAATACTGTTTATTTTGTTTTCCCCAACTCCATCAAACATTCCTGTATCAATCTTGTAAGGACAAACCAATGTTGTTTTGATTTCATTGTGTAAACGTCTCTCAAACATTTCGCATGTAAGTGATTCGTGCACACCTACTGCAGCAAATTTACTGCTTACGTAGTCTGAAAAACAAGTAGATGACATTAAACCCATTATACTTGCGATCGTCACAACATGCCCATCACCATGTTTTATCATTTCTGGGAGAAACGCCTTAATTGTATAGAAATGTGAAACTGCGTTAACGTTGAATGATAAACGAACTCTTTCTTCATCCTTCTCTTCTATTGGCCTATTGTCTGAAACTATTCCTGCATTATTTACTAAAATATTGACATGCCTGTTTTCAGTAATTTTGATTTCATTTGCAATTCTATAAATTGCATTTTCGTCTGTAACATCACATTTAAATTTCAAACATTTGCTCCCGATTGATTCAATTAAGGACTCCGTTTCGTCTAAACCTTTAGTGCTGATGTCTACAAGAGCAATTTTCGCCCCTAGTTTTGCCATTTCAACAGCCAGCAATTGACCAATTCCACTGCCTGCTCCTGTAATGAGAACAAGTGCGTCTTTAATTGACTTTTTCTTAGTTCCAAAAATGATGTCTTTCAGACGCAGTAAAATACTGACTGAAATAGGAAGCAGTTGATATAGCAGATAACATATATCACTAATTAGTTCAAAAAATCTTGCCATTGACATCTAAAAAATTCAGTAAATAGTAATCTTAAGCTAAAATTTCATTAAAAAATTGCTTGATTTCTTATAATCGAAAGACCTAACAAATATAGCCAAACCCAAATCCTAGTGAAACAACAATAAAAAGGCTGCATAGTCATAGAGTTGATAGATTTGTAGGTAATTATAATGTGTGTCAGTGCATACACAGATTTATGATGAATTTCATTCAAATTGAAACCCTCAAATCGTAAAGCTTTTTTCCTTTGCGTCAATTCATATAACGACTTAAGATATTCTATAACCGTAGAATGAATTTCGTCCTGATTATGAAATTTTTGATATAGGGAAGATCATTTCAACTATTTGTGAATTAAAAATATGTACATTTCTCTGGCATAGAATTAAAGCAACTTCAAACAATTTCAAATTACCCACATCTGTGGTAGTTTATCGATTTGCAATGTTGAACTATTTATCTGACCTTGCGTAGTACGTACTTTTGCAAAGTTTAGATTTTAACCTATTTAAGTATTCTGAGGTATTAACTTTGGTTTGTACTTTTAAATATACAAATATCGAAGAAAGCAACTTTAACCTTAAGCGCAGAGTTTTATTATTGTTGTCTAAGAGACATCTGAAAAATGAATTGCAAAAGCATCCATATATCCATTGGATTTCGAATGAAACATCTTGTCCAACCGCAAAGAAATCATCGTTCGTTAATCTGTTCAACATCAGTTGTATAATCATTTCAGGGAAAAACTACTGATACATCTGCTTGAATTTGTTGCCAACACCACTGTCCTAAGGAACTTTGAATTTTAGATGGCATTATTCTTCTTAGGCATTGAGAAATTACTACTCAATTTTCCACCCATATGGAAATTTTTATTCAATAAAATTTACCTGAAAAATTTCATGGTAGATAGTAGTATTTAGCGACATTTGACACTTTTTATCATAAACTCATGACAATATATATAATATATAATATATATATATATATATATATATAACCAAGTCTGTGTAACGTATTTACACATCCTGATTGGAGCGGGTTGCCAACCCAGTGCATTAGTAAAATGCACCATAAACCCAGCATAGATCGAGAAAGCAAAAAATATATATGCAGTGAAAGTTATGTGTACTTTATACTACAATATAAATTTTTTCTAAATTATTTGATAATTTTAGCTGATAAGCATCTTATTATTACATATTCTTAGATTTTCATCCAAAACAACAGATAATTTTTCCTCAACAACACTAATGCATATGCTTCTTTAGTACACAATTGCCTCCCTCCACATATCAACATTGATGTACACAGTGTGAGAAATGCTTGTACAGTAAAAAATGCTTGAACAGTAATGACTAAAATAATTGCATTTATTGTCATAAGTAGTCTACTTAACTATGTCCAATGACTCGATAAGTTCAATGCAACTAACAAGTCTATGAATTAAAAAAATATGCGTCTCTCTAGTTGCACATTCAATATGAGGTAAAAAACACTTAAATAACGCATTTTTATGGTTTCTTAGTTATTAAATAAATATATATTGAAACTTACTGATTTATATAGCTCCTCTAAAGTGCGATCGATTGTGTGTAGTCAACGGGCGTGTGCAAGTTCATGCAAATCTTTGCATAGTAAATAACGGAAATGACATTGTTAAACGGTTTCGTTTAATTGAATTTAACATGAACTAACACTTAATTTTTCCATGTAGTTTTTATAAGTTGTCATTATTGATAGCTTATTATATATATATATATATATATATATATATATATATATATATACATATATATATATATATATATATACAACATAATATACATATTATGTTACACGGATATATATGTGTGCAATTTCTTGTAAGTCAACTATATCTCTTAAGCAGGACTGTAATTTATCACTCCCATTTTTGTTGAAGTAACAAGTTAAAAATATATATTTTTGAAATAAATGGTTTTAATAATGGCAACAAATAATATTTTGAAATTTATTGAGATCAATTTTCAAACAAAATATAAATAAATAATTTCTCATATCAGATCAACTTAATTCGCCAAGCCTAACAATTGATGCGAAAGCCTAAAGATTGCTACCCAAGCCCCATTCTATGACCTTGTACAACATTCAAATCGGCTCGAAACAATTTCGAGTCGAATTTTTAAATCATTTTTTTGTGATTAAAACAAAAACCAATGACGAATTGTATTTGAGTGACGTCTTGAAACGTCAAATAATTATTAAGACATGCTGTTCGTGAACAAAATTTCATTAAAGTTAACTGATCTGAAAGGAAAATCTCATTACAATTTCCGACTCGGCTGGAGACCTTAGTTTCTTGGTTAACTCAAGGCAACTCAAATTTGAAGTATTCAGATTTGCAGAGCCCTAATTTTTTTGCTCTATAACTTTAATATTAAGTGCTGTAAGAGCTATTTAATAATATTTCAATACTACCTTAAATTTCCAACAAGCTTAACCTTAAAAACTTCTAATCAAAATTAGTGCTAACCTATAATATGAACAATGAATTCAAGATAAGAAATCGTGTAAATTCGAAAATTTCATTACGCTCAAATTTTATGGCTTTATTAAATTTACAGTGCGTAACTTTATTTGGAAATATTTAGCAGAGGCTATTGAGTTAAATGTGATCAACTCATAAAATTGTCAAATATTTATTAAATTTAAAATTATTATAGAATTTCTAAAATAGATGTCTTATTTCTTAAATTCAAAGAAAAGTTGAATTTTTGCAAGTTATTGAGTAAGTGATCTGGAAATTCTAGTATAAGTGCATAATATTTTATTCATTCTATAGCTATGCTTATTGCAAACTTCTTAATAAAATTTAATAATAAACTTCGTATTTCTTATCAAAATAATCCGCGTTCTAAAAATCCACGTAGCATGATATATACACTGTAAATATAAATTGGCATCAAAGCTGCAAGAAACAAAAAGGAAGCCAAGAAAATTCTAAATCCTCACTACTGTAACTTAAGTCACTTATATTTGTGAAAATAAGTTGCTACATATTTAATTATTCTACCTATTTTTTTAATAACAAAGTTGTCGGTGCATTAAAGGCCAACAAAGTTAACTATGCAATGATCAGAATCTCACTTACATGTAGAATATTGTTAGAGAAAACTCTCTCAAATGATATAAGTAGAAATAGTTAAAATACGTTTCAAAAAATCATGCGTCATTGCCTATATATCATGCTGGCCAAAAGTTTAGCATAATATTGTTACATTTTTGCTAAATCCTCGTTTTTCATAATGTGCAATCCAATATGCCTAGTATATTTTAATAAAAAGTGAAAAATTGTAAGGCCAATATTGTTAGTATATCAGTATTTAGTTGAACCACATTTTGCCTTAAGCACTGCCTCAATACGATCTGGCCTAGACTCCACAAGAGTACGGCCGCGTTCCGGTGTGATATTGTTCAACTAAGCCTACTTAATCTTCTCTATCACATCTTTTTCTGATGAAGAATGTAAATCTGCAATCATTTTCTTCAACAATGCCCAACAATTCTCTGTCGGGTTGAGGTTGAAGTGAGCTCCAGAGGCCATGGTGATAGAATATGAAGTTCGTTTTGTTCAAGCCAGATCTTGACCAACCTAGCAGTAGGGCAAAGAACTCCATCATGTTGGAAAGCACTACATTTTCCGAATTGAATTTTTCTTAAATAATAGCATCTATACGAATTAATGCTAAATAACAGCCATTATGTTAAACTTTTGACCAGAAAGTTACATCAGAGTTGGAATTGGGTCGATTTTTTAGGCTCAGCCAAATACAGCTTAGGCCCAAGCCCGTCCGGCCCATTTTAAAGTACCAATTATTCGGCCCAAACCTGGCCCGGCCCAAATTATTCTTCTTTTACTTCACTGATGGCGTCATTTGCCTAATAGAGGCAAATAAGGACTACATTATGAATAATGTATTGATTAATATGTACATAGGTGCATATCCGCTTTAGTGCGTTAACAATGCTAATTCAATTCTGTTGAAATTTAAATTGCATTTTCAACCTTAATACAACAAACGTGTCATCCAGGGCTGTAGGCTGGCGGCTAAGGAGTTCAACCCTTCCTGGAACAGATGTGAACCCTTCCCGTAAATGATTGCATTTGGCTACCAAATGGTATTAAATGCGCATTTTCACAAATGTGGCCAATGAAGACAAAAATTTTCTACATTTTTTTAAATTTGGGCATACATTAACCTTAAATTGCTTAGAATTTTTTTACCTTTTTGTTGGTTTCTTCTTAAAATTGTTAAACCCTTTCATCTCACAAAATAATATAATCGGAAAAATCTGAGTGCACAATGTAAATGAGGTGTGCCTTCTTTTGTATAAATGAAACTATTTATATTTTAATCTTTTGCTTAGACTTTTATGGTAAACATAAAAATGTTGCAATTGATAGAATTGTAACGTTAAGTGAGTTAATGGCGATTGTTGGCATAGCTGACAACGATCTATCAATATTCTTTATCTCTAGGTATTTTATTTACTGTGAATGGCAAAACTTAACTGCCAATTTTACACTGTAATCGATTATTGCAATTGGCCATTTGCTCGTAAACAAACCTTAAGAAAAAAACCAACACAAGAGCATTAATATTCTGCTACTCTTTTATCCAGAAATTTCATAAAATGTCATCAATTTGAAAATAAAATCTATGTTTATTTTAATTTTTATATGTATTTTTAAACGTTCTGCAAAACTACTGGAGCTTCACTAAAAAAATTGACAAGTTTTTACACGATTTAAAATTTCTATTACTACAAGAATTTATGTAATGTTTTAAGGAAAACAATACGTTTCTGCATATTTAAGCAATATATCCCTTAAAATAAGATGTAGTGAATATAGATGATGTTTGTATTTTTGTTTATTAATCTTTAAATATATGCTTCCAACAAGGAGCTAAGCATACTCTGGTAGATTGAATTCCAAACGGTGAAAAAATATTATTATTTAGAGTCATAATATAATAATAATAATAATAATAATAATAATAATAATAATAATAATAATAATAATAAT
>CABFPE010000056.1:2074961-2101519 GCA_900660155.1 Hofstenia miamia | reverse complement strand
CTACTTGCTGATATATTTAATTTATTTTATTGCACTTTAATATTTTCACACACGTACTGAAATATAATTAGGGGGGGGGTAATTTAAAATTATAGACTTAGTGTATAATTGATTACTAAAGATTGTCCATATTTGCAACATGTATTCATGTATTTTAGTACACCCTTTTAATAAATTTCTAATATTTTTAAGTGTGCGGACTCCTTAAGCTCTCTCTGCATTCCTGCTTGCATATTTATACAAAATATTCAATTCAATAATAAAAATTTTAATTTATAATGCATTTATGAACAAAATAAAAAATGAATGACTATTTTGAACATTACTATCAGATAAATGAGAAACAATTTAGTTAGAATGAGAATTCATTAAAAAATATACTTCAGACTCGAAATAAGTATGTTGGAAATCTACTAACCTAACAGGAAATTTTGAATTTGAAAATACTCTAATGTTATACCAAGGAAAAATATTTTTTAATTTATTTTCAAATTAAATATCAAAACTATCCTCTAAATGTGTAATAGTTTCAAATTTTCATTAAAGTAATTCTAACTTTCGTAAATCATTCCTGATATTTATTATAGAATTATCAAGAAAATATACAAGACAATTAAACTAGATAGATTTCTTAAATATAATTATTAAGAATTTTTAAAAATGATTTTAATATATTTCTAAGAATTATAAGAAAAATAAACATTTATTAAATATTATTGTTAGATAAATATATTTTACATAATTTAAGAAAGCTCATATGCAAATTATTTAAATTTTCATTTAATCCTATTTGATTTTAATGTAGTTGTCATTGAATTTTTAGTTATTCGCTAGTTTTTTAGAATTGTGCCAAATCAAATAGTTTCTTCAAACTACCTTTTAATGTGTATATACAATTATGCTTTATTTTCATTAATATTAAAGTACAAACTCATTGAAACTCGAAATTATGAATTTCGTAGCATTTTTAAATTTCTTAACGTGAGTTTTTAGGTTTAATAGTGATGTCCTCTCATAAACGTTTTCATCGTACGTTGGATGCCCACAATTCTCGAAAGCTTCCTCGAGATTATTCATTGTTTGAAGAAAGTTGTTCTAAAGAGAAGGTGAACTTAAGCAGTACAAGCGCTGATCAATTTTCTTTTGATAACTACATGGAGTTGTTTTCTTCTACTCCTATATCAACTAATCGTCAACCCATTTTTGCCCCTGAAGAATTTTCATGGTCTAGTAACAGTGCCACTTCTTCAAATTCCAATACTTCATTAATTCAATCAGAGTTTCTATTTCTCGGAAGTTCTGTTACAACAACGAACTTTCAAAGTACGTTTGCTGCATTAGTTAGCAAACATCATTTATCTGATGCATATCCGAAGGATTTTCTTGTTTTAATGAAAAGCGTTCTTCCCGAAGGCAACAATTGCCAAACACGCTATAACTTCAAAAAATACCTTAAAGTAAGAATTTCTAAAATTTTTGTGTTGTTGCTAATATTCTACATATAATTAAAAATATTGCTATACTTAAATAAATGTTTCATTGCTTTTTTACATACCCTTGCTTTAAGGAACTTTCTGTCAACAAATTTGTTCAGGAAAGGACTGTGGATAACTCACATTTGATCACAAACGGTTTTTGGTTAATATGTTTGTTATAACAGAGAACAACTTTGATGTTCTCCTCAAGCATCAAGAGCAACGATTACATAGAATTGCTGATCTTGTGTTCCTGATTCACAAGAGTATGTTAAGTTCATACATTCTATTTACAATGTTATATATACAGTTTCAATTTGTGTAGCTTAAACTATTTTCCAAACAAATCTTAATGTATGAATTTCTAGCAATTGTGGTTCTTATTGCAAAGTGCGCTTTTAAATATCAAAAAGTTTAATAGGTATTATGGTTGTAGCTTATGTTATGTGAAATGACTTTATTTTGAAGCGTTTTCTTTATATACTGACAAAGCTGCAAAGGGAGATAAAATGTATGAAATCGGGATTTCGACATATTTTTAAAAGAAGTTTTTGAACAATTCAGCTCAAAGCGACTATATATGCATTGTCATCTACAGGAAAAAGTTTTGAAGTTATTTTTGTACTCTTTAATATAGTTTTTTAAATCAAAACTAGTGCTTTATTGTAATATGCTAGTAAAACATTTGCAAATTCTTTTTGAAATTCGTCGTAAGCCACAATCAATTGTTGAAGTGAAGCATTTTAAGGCAAGCGAATTTCAAACATATCTCTTGATTATTGGCCCTATTCTTTTTCATCACATTCTTGAAGAAGAGGAGTACACACACTTTATTAGACTTTCTACAGCTATTAGGATGCTTTGCGCTGCGTCAATAACGGACAATGATATAGCTACTGGCGCTGCTCTTTTAGAGTCATTCTGTGAAGATATGTCTTTTTATTATGCGGGGATACTTACCAAACATTTAATTTACATTTTTTTTGATATTGAAATTCTTACTCCACAGAATAGCTAATAAAATACAATGCAAACAAATGTCAATATTAATATAGTACAAAATTTCATTTTAATTCCACGATATTGCAATTTTTATTCCATTAAATGACATTAAAATTCAATTTAAATTTATTTTATTGTCATTTAAATTACATTTAAATTGATCTTAATGACATTAAAATGGTAAAAAATACCATTTTTAATTCCATGATATTGCAATTTTTGATCCATTAAATGGCATTAAAAATCCATTTAAATGAGAATTTTTGCCGTTTTCTATGACAAGGGAAAACATGCAAATCACACATATCGCATGGTTATCATCAATTCAGAGTGTGAGTAATAATAGCGTAAATTTTTTGGCATTGAGTGCATCATTTCTTGTTTCATGATACAACTTCTTTAATTACAATTACTAGTGCGTTAATTCTATAATACAAGATGTTAATTTTTTCGAAATTTTGTCATCAGCTTTGTTCAACATCCTATCCAATTTAGCAGTTCCAAATAAATATCACAATATTTTCATAAGTGAGCTTAATGATCTTGTCTCATTTGTTATAACCTTTTAGTTTTGAGCATAGGAATGGTTTGCTTTACCTTAACATCTATATGGATAAAGCAGGGTTATCCTAAATAATAGTTGGGACTCGAAATTTGAGCACCCATTTTATATATTTTGACCAAATTTAATTGATAAATTACCAAATTAAATTCCATTTGAATCACTTCTGCTTGTTTTTATCAAGGAAATAGTTTGAATAATAAATTAATTCCTTCTTACTGCAAATTAATTATCAAACGGTCTACGTTTAAGGAAATTGAATCCCATTTTCCAATCGACAGGGTGTCCAATGACTATGAAAATTCAATCTACTTTTGGCACAGATGTCCATTATGGTAATACATAGTCCAATATCAATTGTTGACTTAATATTTGCGATATTTCAAAGTGCATTCATTTTGTTTTGTCTGGAAGTGGTCAACTTTTTCAAACATTAATAAGGGACAGTAACCGATAAATTAGGATAGGAGAAACTGTTTAGTATTTAATTCATTTCATTCCAAGGTCTATCTCAGAGCCCACTTTTACAGTGTTTATTGTAATTATCAGGTTAAGGGGGCGTGGGACTATGTGCATGCATGTACTCATGTGCCCGAAATTTTATATATATATATATATATATATAAGAATAATAGAGAAAAACATGACAGGTAGTGTAAAGGCTTTCTTGAAATTAAAGTTAGGCAAAAAATATATTATACATTAGTGTGTCCACTATTGTCTGTTGTAGATCACTTCCTGCTGATGCCCATATCTTCTTCCATATATCCACTTCTTTTTGGAAAGAAGAAGATGAAGGCATGTCTTCTCTAAGGCCTTCGCACACTGCCATTAAGTAAACCTTAATTTAAGCCTTAATGGCCGTGTGCAATGGTATTTCTTAACTTAAGATTAAATATTCTTGTTAAATTAAGGGTTACCTTAAAGGCAGTGTGCGACAATCAAGAAAGGGTAACACACTGCTGTTAATGTTTGTAAGCAATCTCATAATTTCAAAAACACGACTTCTGCCTACTTTGAAACACAAATCATGGATCTCTGTTGCTATGCTACAGTGGCTCATGCACAAATGTTTGAATTTGATAGGCATTTGTTAGTTTTGTAGATAAATAGCATTCACAATAATTTAATACATTTAGTTGAAAATGTTCATTATGTCAGTAGGTACATATAAACCTTCATATAAAATTATATTTGAAATTTAAATCTAAGCATAAAACATATGTTTGTTCAGAACAAATGCTAGTTAAATTACATTTAGTAATTTTACCATATTAGAATCATGTACACTAAAAGTAATTGGGCACATTTGAAAAAATACAAATAATTTGCAGGTAGTCAAAAATTTCTAAGAAAATTATAAAATCTCTCAAAATGATCGAACTTTCTCAAATTCAAATTTGAATCTCTGCATGTAGTTAGAATATTGGAATCGACCCTAAGAAGTGAGGAATGTATTGTTGGCAATTTCTAATAACTGCCAGCCAGTTCACTGTTAAATTTGTAATTGCATTTAGTGAAAGTAGTGAATTGCAATAGTTAAAATTGCACAACACAAACCTCATGCAGATATTTATATATATATATATATATATATATATATAGTAGCAATGCTAGGGTGCATGAAAGTGCACTCACTGAGCAGTAGAACAAGACTAACTGTTTCTGTATTTACAACTGCATTCATTCCTTATATACAATAATCCAAGATAATATTTACAAATAACTATTTAAACTAGCAGCACATGACAACAGTAGACTGGCCCATAACAATAACATGGTACCTGAGTAGTTATAATGAGGGAGACCCCGGTACATTGGGACACGCTGAAGTTCTTGTAACACTTAGCTGACTAATGGATTTCAAGTGCTGGTTTAATTAGTGACTCACGTCCTTGACATTTAAGAATATTGCTAATGGATTTTCAAGTAGCTAGTTTAATTATTGATTTATTTTTGTGAGATTTACAGGCTGAATCATTTTTGTGATATTTATGGGTGATTGATTTTTGCAATGATTCATATTGCATGTTTTGCTAAATTGACTAATTTATATGGCTAATTTCATTACATGATTAATAATAAAAGTTCTATGACACATGACAACACAGATAACGTTTTGCAGTGTTTAAACAATGTCAATTCACAGTGTACCTTTGTAAGTGCATGTTTGACTAGTGATTTACAAAAGAAAGTTTGGCTTACAATCACAGATGCAGTACAGCTAAAAACAAAATTTTGAAGTGTATTAAAAGTTAAAATTCAAAAGGGATACCACTATTTTCTACCCAAATGATATGGAGATGCAATTTGCAAGAATTACAAACAATTGGTAGACAAAAAACTTTTTTATGAAGATGATTTAGTATTTATGCAAGGTGAAAGAAAGTGTATTGTATTACAATTTTGTAAATAATTAACTTTTTGAAAAGAATTAACGCCATTTTGTACTTGTTTTTCCATTCTTTCTGCATGTAGCAAACAATTATCACAAGCTCAAATCATTATAATTTTTTAAAAAATAGAGAAATAACATTTTCCATATAATTCATTGTATAAATTAATAGTATACATTCAAGTGTTAATGTATTTGAAAAATATTATTTTCCTTTATATAGCTAATAAATAAATAATGGTTTTAAGAAAAGTAGTAAAAATGAATCACTCACTTTGTAATTCACTTTGTGGTACCTTATGTAGCATCATCCAAAACAAACTAAGCTGCTAAAAGAAATAGTCATTAAATAAGAACTAATGTAGCATAATCTCTAACAAAAAGAATCAAATTCAAAACAAAAGAAAAAGAAAAAGAGAACATGAAACTCAAATTAAAAACTCGCATCAATTTATTAGAAATTAGCTTCTAATGATTTTGCCAAATTGTAAAAGTAAATATAGGTCGCAACTCATTTGACAAAACGCATGTGGACTTAAGCTCCGTATTAATTTTAGCTAACCACCAAGTTTATGCAGAACTAATCACATGGACATAAGAAAATTGATTAGCAACTGGTACTTGCTTGATTGGTAAATATGCTTATTAATTTTTATATAGATAGAACCTAAGCACTGTAAATATGATGGAAATTTACCATTTAGTGGTTTACTCTTGCTTCATCAGTTCACTTAATTTAAATACTATGCAAAGCTAAGTGAGCATTGTGTGTGGTGATCAAAGGCTGCATGTGAGGGGATAACAAAGTGGATTTCAGCCTCAATAATTACATATAATTAGGCTATGGCTAGATATAGGAATGTTTTTCTCTATTGCTTAGCTAGCCACTGTTTGCTTGTGTGGCATAAGGTAACAAATGTTTGAAAGGCAAGAAGCCACTGTAAGGAGGATTGTTGTTATATTACTAACATTATTTTAGATCCAAATTGTTGACTCATAAGAGACTGAAATGAGACCATATTATTTATATTTGTTTATATTTTAATTATATGTAGGTTAGGAGCTGCTTTATTTGATAGAATCCTTTTTAAATTGTCTGCAGCTAGTAGTGTGTCATTGGTACATGTCAGTCCTCATTGCGATATATGCTTATCTTAATTAAATATAGGAAACTGCCTTAAGTTTATATTAAATATCTTTTAACAATGTAGTGGCAGTTAGTGTCCATTTGCAAGTATATTACATTCACACCTTAAGCTTATGCACTTTGAGAATGAGAATTAAGTCGAATAGTGGCTGGTATTTATTACACCATAAGTAAGGCACTCATAACAAAACTCTTTCAATGAGATTGAGCTGAGTAGCAAGCAGATGGAACAAAGGATGCAGATGGATGGAATGAAATCAAACCCTTGGAAACCTGCAAACTGTCTTTAAGATACTGCTTCAGGAAAGTGTGCCCAGCTTGTTCTCTCTTGAACTCTACTCTCAAAGATGCTACCTAAATACTAGTGATGAATGGTTACATTAACTCTGGAGTATTAATTAAGTCATATCTCTACAGTTGTACTATTGCTGAAAAAAAGAGAGAGTAAAAGTACTCATTACCCCACACAATGGAATCTGCAGGAAGTCATATCTAAATCATACAATGTTATTATGCACATCCCTTGCCTGGGTGATGATGTAACACTAAGATCAAACTTAAATGTGATTAAAAATAAATTATAAAAATTAATTATCATCTTAGATTAATTTTGTATTATGCAACCAGGAATTATCAGTGAAAAAGATTATAATTAGTATTTGTTGATTGTACTAATTTGGCAAAACAAGGGGGGAATTTGCTTCCATTATTTATAGCCATCTTGGAAGACGAACATTTGAAATTTGAAATTGACAGGTGCTTTTTCGGATCAACTATAAATAGAGCAAAATTCATTGTAACAATTGTTGAAGAAAATTCTTCAGAATTCTTATCCTTAGTTTGATTAGAGTTTTATTATTAATTACGATGTTTAGCTAAACAGTTGGTGTTCAGTAGTGGTGAGGATCCCATAATGGGAACAATTCTAGGTTCCTTGTTCCAAGACATGAACCTGCACTTAAGTTAAGGGTACAATTAGGAGTTTTTATTTCCATTTAGCTTAGCTAACTGTCAATCCTTCCTTACATGTACAAATGATTCAATATAAGGCTAGAAGCTAAACATAGGATTTTATATTTATATTAAACTAGATCCAAATTAATGACTATAATGTGATCAATAATGTGACCTTGTATGTATCAATTATTACATGTAGTTAAGGAAGCTGCTACTTATATTATTGTAGCATCATACAAACAAATCTAAACTGCAAAATGTCAAACTAGGATGAGAATAAGATCAAGGAGATGATGATTAGAAATATTGTATTAGATCAATTATGATTAATTTAGATTCATTTGTATTACACAACCAAGAAATAATATGTGTCAGAAATAAGAGATTAGTATTGGTCAATAATAATACATTTTGGCAAAACGAGGGGGCAAAGTTGCTTCCATTATTTTTAGCTGCTATTTTGGCAAACAAAAGTGTAAATTTGAAATCAACAGTACTTTTCTAGATTTGCTATAAATCGAAACTAAATCCTGTAAGCAGTTTGATAAAGAATTTTATTCGGAATTCTTATTTTGTTCTGCTATTATGGTTTAATTATTTAATACAATGTCAAGCTAAACAAGTGGTGTTTAGTAGTAAATATAAGGCTAGTAAGCTAAACATAGGATTTTATATTTATATTAAACTAGATCCAAATTAATGACTATAATGTGATCAATAATGTGACCTTGTATGTATCAATTATTACATGTAGTTAAGGAAGCTGCTACTTATATTATTGTAGCATCATACAAACAAATCTAAACTGCAAAATGTCAAACTAGGATGAGAATAAGATCAAGGAGATGATGATTAGAAATATTGTATTAGATCAATTATGATTAATTTAGATTCATTTGTATTACACAACCAAGAAATAATATGTGTCAGAAATAAGAGATTAGTATTGGTCAATAATAATACATTTTGGCAAAACGAGGGGGCAAAGTTGCTTCCATTATTTTTAGCTGCTATTTTGGCAAACAAAAGTGTAAATTTGAAATCAACAGTACTTTTCTAGATTTGCTATAAATCGAAACTAAATCCTGTAAGCAGTTTGATAAAGAATTTTATTCGGAATTCTTATTTTGTTCTGCTATTATGGTTTAATTATTTAATACAATGTCAAGCTAAACAAGTGGTGTTTAGTAGTGGTCTGGATCCATCATCAAGATTGATTCAAGGGTCTTTG
This sequence comes from Hofstenia miamia, assembly GCA_900660155.1. Taxonomy (NCBI): domain Eukaryota; kingdom Metazoa; phylum Xenacoelomorpha; order Acoela; family Hofsteniidae; genus Hofstenia; species Hofstenia miamia. The sequence goes on along the minus strand of CABFPE010000056.1, from coordinate 2,092,750 downwards.
TGCCAGACTACAAAAATGCACTTAGGTTAGGTGTAGAAGTTTTTCTCTCAATTAGCTGACTAGTGATCACTTAATACATGTATTAAAATAATTGATTTCATAAAAGGGTTGGATGACTGAAACTTAGGTAATATATTAATATTATTTCAGATCCAAATTAGTGACCAATAAATGACTGATAAAGTGACCAAGCATGTACTAATTTTTAAATGTAGGTTAGGAAGCTGCTCAATACTAAAGCATCTATTAAAGCCAATATATTTCGGTAATCACTAAATGTAATATTAAATTAGCAGCTAGTAACAAGTCTGGTTGTGAGCAAATGAAACACTTTTACGAAATAGAGTTTAAGTCGAATTGTGCCATGTCTTGAGTATGCACTGAGCTAGGATAAGGTACACATAAATTATATTGCTGAGCTGAGAGGTGGAACTAAACTGAATGGATCATTGAGGGATTGGTGAAACTGGATGTGGAGATCAGCTTCAGGCAGATGCCCATCATCGATTTTTGGAGAATGAAGTGTAACATCCTCCACCTGGCTTATTTGCACCGTGTATTATTGTTGATAATTAGCACTCAGTAAATTGCGGGTGAGGAGTTACTAAGTTATTGAATCGCCAGACTTTTCCTTTTTAGTTAACTAGTTAAGTTAATCAAATATTGATTATCACTGTTTAGGTGATGGAGCCGTGTGACGTTTCCTCTTCAGTTCTTCTGTGGGCTACTGCCTGAAGCTGATCTCCACAACACAGTTCCCCTCCTTCATGAATGATGACTGAATCCACTGCACCATCTCAGCTCAATTGGAACTAATTATGTGTACCTTACTTTAGCTCAGTGCGTGCACTCATGTTAGGTTGTAACTGACTTAAACTCAATTTTGTAAAGTGTTTGTTGATTTGTTTAAGTAAAGCAACCAGGCATTGACACTAACTGCGTTCAAATATTATTAATGTAGCCATTACCGTAAACTTATTGGCTTAGTAATCTAATTAATAAGATTGCAGTTTCCTAAACTTACATTTAATAGGGATACATGTAAGGTCACTTATTTAGTCAATTATAGTCGAGTCTCCTACTATTAATAACATGTATATTCCTAGGGTTCGACTATCCAGTCGTTTCAAGCATTGATTATTTCGTACATGTATAGATCGATAGTCAGACTAGGCGAGAATCGAAAAACTCCTAACCGTAACGTAAGTGCAGTTTCGTGACTGGCACAAGGACCCTCCGAATCGATCCCGTGATGGGATCCAGCCACTACTAAACACAACTCGCCTAGCTGCACATTTTAGTAATTAATCAAACCAGATAAGTGAAGATTAAGAAATAAAATAAACTCCAAAGAATTTATTGTTCATCAAATTTCTAGTTAATTTCAAAGCTATTTATTTAAAATTTCTAAAGTACCTGCTGATTTTGAATTTCAAATAATTCTTCTGCCAATATGGCTGTTCATACATAAGCGTTATTTTGCTTCTAGCAATTTGTCAAATGTTACTTGATCAGCTAACAAGTTTCTCTTAATTTGCACAATATTGTATTTTATTTGCATCTTTACAAAATGAATAGAATCATAACTAAATTTTACACTAATATTTTTGATTGTATTTAATCACTATAATCGTTTGACGTTAATCCTTCATTTGTTGCAGCTATTCTTTTGGGATGATGCTACAGAAGCACTTCTAAAAAATGAAATTGAACAACTAACAAGCAAAGTCAAACAGATGGAATGACAAAACAAAATCATTTTGAGTGAAATCATGTTAAACATGGAGATGCAACTAGACAAACAAAACGAATTATTCCAAAACAAGATCAAACTCCTCATACATCAATTATCAGAGTCCAACAAAAGTTTCTTAGAACAGAATCAACAATGGCAGGGAAAAATCAGCAACTGGAAAGGACAAATAGACAGTTAATAGAGGATAATGATCTACAAGCGGGAGAATATGAGCTACTAAAAGACAAATTAAGACTACTACAGTTGATGGAAGAAGAGATCAGGGGTAACATGCAAACCCATGAAATAGAATTTCTTTAAAGGAAAGAGAGCAAGTTGCAAGCATTGCACATACCAGCTTCCAAAGAGGTGATATATGAAGAATCAGATGAAGACTCAAATGCTGAGAAACAAAAAATTATAAATGAAATTACAAAGGCAGTGACTATGCAACTACAAGAGGAAGACACATTGAAGAATCACAAAAAACCCAAGTACAAAAACTCAATCTTACCACAACTGACAACCAATGATACAATAGATTGCAAGGCAACATTACCCAAGTTTAATGGAAGGGTAGATGGTTACAACCTGACATTCACTGAATGGCTACAAATGTTTGAATTAACAATGTTCTATTAATGAATGTGGTGCAAACTATCTCTCTGAAGTTCTCTTGAGTCAGATGTAATGGTTCACTATCCTCATCTAAAGCATAGATCAATCATACATAAATAACTAAAGCTTTACCACTTGTCTCTTCCCCAACATCAGTTACCCCTGTTTTATAACTTGCTGCTTCCCCTAGGTCAGCCACCTCTGGCAAAGTACTAGTAGAGGGAAGACAGGAATCATCAATTTTTTCATTAATCAACAGCTTTCTGCTGAAATGCATAGCAGCAACCAAGCTGTCTTTTACAACATTCCTCTTCACATAAACTCTCTACGCCATATTTTTATTGTGTTCCAGAGTGTAATGAACACTGTTCTGGACATCTTTTGAAGTGGGTGTTGCCATTGTCTCTAGTTCTTTGCATATGAGAATAGAATTCAATGTGTAGCATCTGCTACCAAGCTTTAACTGGGATTAAATTATTCTTTTAAATTAATTATCCTTGTTCTCTGTGTGTAGGGATGTACTAATGTTAGCTCTTAACTCTGATATGGAACTTGTTTCATTAACCATTATGTGGCATAATCCATCAAATAACCATGTGTGGTCAAAGTGAGAGTAAAGATGGAGGAACTAAGACTAAAGTGTAATAAAGATTTAATTATAAACACATGGTTATGATTGATTATTTGTTTTGTAAATTGTTTATGCAGTTTTATATTTAAATTTAACACTACAATGGCAGGAAAATTGTTATACCTAGAACAGTGAAACCTGTCAATTGACGATTTTTATTTTTTAATGAGTTTTTAAGTATAATAAAATTATAGCAACATATAATATTATGGTATACATTCTAAAGTACTATACAGTCATATGTTGGCAGTAAATGTTTAAAAAATGTTCAGTGTATGTCCTTCTAAAATGTAATGAAAAACGATTGTGAATAATTCAACATCATTATTTTCTTTTTAATATAAGTGTATTTATTATAATGTCATCGCTAATATACCTAGCTTGATTGTGTAATAATTCATCAAGAAAAATCATTCCTGAATTGAAATGAAGAGCTAGCGTTTCGAGTTTGTTACAAATTCGTGGCGCAAATTGAATATATCTCAGATCTAATACTTACTACTGGCGTATTGTAGAGACTTTTGTAACTGATTAGTTCGTCTAATAGGAACTAAATAACAATACGCTTCAAATAAACTTAACATTTATTGGCTTTTGTGTCATGTCTCATCATTTCATCTATAATTTCTGCATTTATATACAATCTTTTGATTTCAAAATTTACATTTTGTTTTATCAGTTTTACTATGGCTAGAAGAAGAATTTCAGCAGAAGAAGTTTTGCGACTGTATGTGTAAACTGCTTTTGAAATCTAAATTTGGATCCATTTGTACAAAATTTGTTCCCTTTATTATCTAGACTCAATATTGCATATTATATCATTGCATTAGTTACATATTATTCTATTTTCATTTTAATCTGGTCAAAATGATCTCAAATATTATTTGATACTTGCTTTGTAAATAAATTCTTGCAATATGTTAATAAAATTCTTGACAACTATGTCAATAAAGCTTGTTTTTGATCGTAATTTTAGAAGTATGTATATGTTTTGGTGAATTGATGTATTCGAAAATAAATTTCACTAAACAAAAACATGAAATAAATATCAATTAATTTGACAATAAATGTAATAATAAAGAATAGCTCACAATATGTATTTATTGTTTACTGTATGTAATAATGTAAAATAGTTGCCATTAACATTTAAAAATTGCTAGAATTTTATTAATATTATTCAAATCGTCAATTGACGGGTTTCGCCGTTGTAGGTATATTCAACAATATTTTATTTTCAAGATGAGTTATCATAAAATTTTCTTTTGCATTTTGTGTCACTTCGAAAATGATAAAAACTCACGAGAGGGTTATAAAAAATATTTCTTTAAAAAAAACTATAGCAGTTTTAAAATAAAAAAATCGTCAATTGATGGGTTCTGCCATTCTAGTATTAACTCAACTGTATTCGGCAAAAACAAAGTGACCAAGCAGCATACACTAATTAATGCTGACAATGCATAATTAACAGCAGAACTGCAAAGCGAGGGAAAATCGTAAGCAATCTTCAATCAACAGGTACTAGTCAAGTATTTGATTATTTACCAAAATGTGCTATAAATATATTCCAAGTGTGATGATAGTTGATGAACAAATTTAGTTTGGATTTACTTCTTTTCTTGTCAGGTTATTTTCTAGTTTATGGAAAGCTAAATGCTTAAGAACTAGATGTAATTGTATGGTGTTTCCCGCATACATTTAAAGGAATGCTGGAGCAGCCTCACAATCAGCTATTCAACAGCAGTGAGGGTGATAGCTGTAGTTTTCTCAAAGTGCTTTTAGGTTATGAATAGGGATAGGGGTTTTTCTCTGTTGTAGGTTTCCTATTACTTGTTGCTTGTCAGTTATTATGATTATGATTACATTGCTCTACATGTTTATTATTTCCTTATTGAATCCCAGTTGCTCATGGTTTTTTATCGTAGTTATTATTTCAGTATTGAATTTGATTTGCTCCTTATTTAATATCGTAGTGATTATTATTTCAGTACTGTATTCAAGTTGCTCATTGTTTTATATAATCAACCCCCAGCTGAATTATGTATTCACTTTCTTGCAGGCTGCATTGATTGTTTACATGTACAAAGGGCTAGCATGTATTACTATATCTGTAGGGCTATTATATGTAAGGCTCAATTACAAGCTAATGCATTGTGGTTGCAGTATTTCATTATCTTTACATTATCATAATAACAAAAACAATCAATTAATAAGTAGTTACACATCCACAATCACTGAGTTTCCTATTCACACACTAATCCCATTAATGGTTTCCACTGTGGATTTTGAGTGAGAGCTGGAGTTGTTGCTGATCAAACTGTCTCTGGAATCACATGGCATTGCTTTGGGTTTCAACCCTGTCTTCCATCTACCACTCTCGACCTAAATGAGTTGTTGTTAGTTAAGCATTCAGGAAAGCTAATGTTTACTAATTTAAGTTAATTCAACAAACACTCAACTATCAGGAGAGAATTAGGAACTTGTCAAACTTAATTGTCATACACTCTGTGAAAAGTAATAAGTTACTCTTGATTAAATGCGGAATTTGGATTGGCAAGATTCTACATGGCGACCATGACAGGCGCCTGAAGAGATGGGTGAAAGAGAAAATGTTATAGTGAAAATACAATTGGTGTGGAAAATAGTTAAATCAGAAGAAAGAACATCAATTTAAAAATGTAACGAGTTGTTTCTTATCAAACTATAAAGAGAAGACAAGCAAGTATAAACTTTTAGCACATAAAAAACAAAGGACTAAACCTAAAACGCAAAAAACACCCCAAAATCAAAGAACCCCAGAGAAAACAATTATGTCATCCAAGAGTGAGACGTCCCCAACAGAAATAGTTCTACAACCTGCTCAAGAAAATGCAGAGTTTTTGATAGTTGAACTTACAAAGATAATAGAAAACAACAACAATGAAAGAAGAGAGTTAACAGTACAAATAGAAAATTTAACTCAAAGGATGTTTGAGATAGAAATGGCAAATGTTGAAAAAGATAGACGCATTGAAGAAATTACACAAGATACAAGTATAAGGTTGACAGAACAAAGGAATTTGTTTCAAAACAAATTGAGAAGTTAACCAAAGTGAATAAAGAAATTAAAATTCAGAGTGAAAAGTTACAACAACTTATGACCCAGATGCATGAAGAGAATGTGAACCTTAGAGAAGAAAATATCTCAAAGCAACTTGAGATTGATAACTTAAAGAATGAAATTCAGTTGATAGCATTAACTAAAGAAGAAAAGCTAGAGAAAGAGAAAGGGAACCTGGAAGTGGTAAAAAATACCATAATAGAAAAGCCAGAAAAGTCAAATGAAACTGTACCAATAAGAGACATCCAAAGCAGGATGTACAAAAACTGTGAAACAGAAGGCGAATTTGTGGAGAAATTAGTAATTAATATAACCAAACAAGTAAAAGAAAACTGCAAAAAATCTGGAGAGTCAAAACCTATATATGATTAAACAATATTGTCAGAGGAGGGAGACATAGATATTCTGGCATGTAAAACTATACTCCTGAAATTTACAGGAAGGGTGGATAGCTATTCACTGACATTTAATGAATGGATACAAATGTTCAAGATGAGCATGAAAGAAAGAAAAGTGGTACAAAGGCAAGCAGCAGCAAGATTCCCTCTATATCTAGGGGGTGCAGCTTACCAATATTACTTGGTTCTTGATTTAGAAACCAAAACAAATTATAAGAAATTAATAGGGGAGTATCAATGCTATTATGATGATGAAAGCTTTAAGAGTCAATATAGGATGCTATTAAATAATACGAAAATGATCAAAAGAGAAGATTTACGAAATTACATGTCACAAGTGGAGAGGTTGTTAAAATTAAGTTCTAGAGAGCGGACATATTCGAAATATGACTTTTTTTACCATATTTGCAAGGGACTTCCAGAACCAATTCGACAACAATTCTAAATAAAATGTGATGCAGATGATTCATTGGAAAGAATGATACGAAAAGGATTAGGGATACAAGTCATGATGGAGAATAATGTTTGGATAAATGAAAAGTTGACACTAGGAAAGGCAACATCATTGCCTATGATAAATGGAACTAGTAAGATAAGAAGAGAGGAGGTTGGAATAAAGTTAAAAGATGGTACAAAAAAAAGAAAAGATCTGAAATGACAGACATGTGGGAAGAAAGGACATACAAAGAAATACTGTAAGCAACAAATTAATTTCATTCAAGATGAAGAAGCATATTTTGAGGATGAAGATTTGTTAGAGGACAAAGAAGAAACTGAACAAATGAAAGAAACTGAAAGCAATACTTTAAACTAGAAGGAGAGCCGCCTCTGGTAAACCATGCACCAGTTCTAATTGTAACAGACCTGATCAAAACAAATACAATTACAGTTGTATTTAATGGTGTAATGGTCAAAGCAACCATAGATACGGGAACAGTAATATCAATAATCACTGATGAATGTGCTTCAAAATAGGATTTGAAAGGAAAAATTTACAAAGTGAAAAGAGCAGATTAATAAATGCATTGGGAGATTGTATTGATGTAAAAGGAAAATTATCAGAGATACCAATATGAATTGCTAACACAACATTCACATAGACTTTTATGGTAATTGATACTGAAAAAAGTTCACTACCTTACAAGGTGATATTAGGCAATGATTTTTTGATGGATAACAAGTGTATTATCAACTATACAAACAAAACAATATTGGTGCAAGAGGAAATAATCACAACCTATGAGGAAGAAAAAGATGACACAGAAGTAATAAGATTCCAATTAGGTGAGGACGTAAGGATTTTGCCAAATAATTGGAAAATGTGTCAGATACAAACCAAAAGTGACATAACTGCAGAAATTATGATTCATGACCAGAAAGGGATAAATATGAAAAAGCTGTCAATTCCTTTGAGTTTGTGTATAGTAAAGAAACTGATATTGAATGTGATGAACCACATGGTAAATATAAAAAAGGATACTCTGAAAATTAAAGTGAAAAGAGTTAAAACAGAAAAGATGACAGTACCCATTATATAGACCATGATCCAAAGTGTCTTCCGAATATCACTGTTTTGTCAAAAAGGGCATATGTCTCATTTATTGCAAGGAGAAGAAAGCCTGTACTTGGTAAGAAGGGCATATGTCCACTTTCTAAAGAGGCAAAGGGCATAAGTCCGGTTCTCATGATCACTGTGACATATGCCCTTTTTCCCGTGTAGTCTTCAAGTGTATTATCAACTATACAAACAAAACAACATTGGTGCAAGAGGAAATAATCACAACCTATGAAGAAGAAAAAGATGACACAGAAGTAATAAGATTCCAATTAAGTGAGGACGTAAGGATTTTGCCAAATAATTGGAAAATGTTTCAGATACAAACCAAAAGTGACATAACTGCAGAAATTATGATTCATGACCAGAAAGGGATAAATATGAAAAAGCTGTCAATTCCTTTGAGTTTGTGTATAGTAAAGAAACTGATATTGAATGTGATGAACCACATGGTAAATATAAAAAAGGATACTCTGAAAATTAAAGTGAAAAGAGTTAAAACAGAAAAGATGACAGTAAATTAAACGATTAATATAGTAGAGGAGGACAAAGAATATCCAATACCAGGAATCAACAAAATGGATTATCAGCATCTTAGTGATAAAAAAGGAAGAGTTGATAAGAATCCTACACAGACACGCTAAAATATTCAACTTTGTAGAAATAAGTGTCAGAAAAGTGGTAGGAGAAACACACAAGATTACAACAACTTCAGAAGAGCCAATAAGATTGCTGTGTAGAAGAGTGCCGGAAAATTTGAAGGAAAATTATAACACGATATTGAATGAACTGATAGATAATAAGATAATAAGACCTAGCAAAAGTCCATATGCTGCGCCCACTGTTTTTTGTGGAACAAGGGAATAAGTACAGATTGTGCATAGACTTTCAGAAATTAAATGAGATCACGAAAAAAGATGCGTATCCACTTCCAAGAATAGAGGATATAATATATGAGGCCAGTACAAACAAATACTATACCTGTATAGATTTGTGTAAAGCATACTGGCAAGTTCTGATGGAACCTAAGGATATTGAAAAAACAGCATTCATAACGCCATATGGTCTATTTGAATGGATGTATATGGCTTTTGGATTGTGTAACGCCCTGGCTACCTTTCAAAGGTATGTAATGAAAGTGCTCAAGCAGAATAATAAGAACATTGAAAAGGGAATAAGTGTGTATATAGAAGACATTTTGATAGCAAGTGATACAGTTGAGGAGCATTTAGACAAATTGGATAGAACATTGAAAATTCTGTGTGTAAATGTGAAGAAATTTGAAATTTTGAAGACAAAGGTAGTATTTTTGGGAAGGCAAATCCAAAAAAGAGAAATAAAAATGAAAAACAATGCGAAAGAAATGATGCAGAACATCAATAGTCCAAAACAAAAAAAGATCTACAAAGGATAATGGGGTTTATAAACTATTATGGATCTTTCATTGTGAATTTTGTGCATAAGACAAGCAAGATGATGGCATTACTAAAGAAAAATAAAATTTTTAAATGGACATTGAAAGAACAGGAGCAGTTGGATAACATAAAAAATGAATTAAGTAAGATGCCATCATTGAATACTCTGGATTATTATAAGGAGTTTATATTGGATTGCGATGCAAGCAATGTCGCCATTGGAGCATGTTTGGACAAATAAAAGATGGAAGAGAGGTGCCTATACAGTTTTTTAGTCAAAAACTTAAATAAAGTGAAGAGAATTATGGATTGATGAAACTAGAAATGCTGTCACTAGTGGAAAGCATAAAAAATTTCAGTACTTTTTGATAGGCCAAACCTTTAAAGTAAGGACAGACAACAGATGGATTGAATACCCCATGTGTCAAGATGGATTGAATACCTTAATGAATTTAAGTTCACAATAGAGCACCAAAAAGGAACACTACACAAAAATGCAGATTTTTGGATGGCATTGCCCGAGTATCAGAGAGACATTGAGAAAGTGGACAGTGAAAAGAAACAATTTCAATTTTTACCACATAGTTAATATACAAAGTTGCCTGAAATTAACGCAGATAAAAAAGGGAATATCATAATGCCTATAACAATTAAAGAGGAGATAGCTGAAAATGATATAATTGAAAAGCAGAAAACAGATATCATATTCTTAGAAAAAATGCGTAATGAAAATTGGATACTGGGAAAAGAAGCTAATAGTTATTTTCAATGATACAAATGGAAATTGAATAAGAATGGACTGTTATACAGTGAAGGTAAATCATTAAGAATAGCAATTCCTGAGTATTACAAGAGGGAGTTGGTCAGGAAAGTACATGAGAATGGACATATTGGTATAATCCAAACAGAAAAAACGTTTAATGCATGGTTTATAACAACAAGCATTAGAAGAACAGTGGAAGACATTATTAATAAATATACTACATGTCTAATAAATAACAAAAGTCACTTCCCAGTACAAACGGCACCATTGGAAAAAATAATTGTGACCACACCAAATGAAATTGTGCATGTGGATTTAGAAAAATTATAACAAGACAATGAGGGGTATCAGTACATACTAGTATTAGTGGACAACTTTACAAAATATGCATGTATGATCCCATTAGATTCGACAACAGCAAAAATAGTAGCAGAGAAGATTATGAAAGAAAGAATTTTGAAATTCGGACCAATGCAAACCATTGTATCTGATAGAGGGGTACAATTGATGGACATTTTAACTGAAAAAAACAACAGTGTATCACCCACAGGCAAATGGAGCTGTTGAAAGACTAAACCAAACCGTGATTAAATTAATAAGAATTTTAACATCCAGAGTTGGAGGCAGAGATTGGAGAGGTTATAGAGATGGCTGAATATTTCTATAATACCTCAGTGCATTCAACAACAGGAATGACTCCATATAAAGCCATGTAAGGAAGAGAAGCAGCAACACCAATATCCATGCAATACCATGCATACTCTGAAAAACCAGATAATGAATATATATGAAATATAAAAGACAAATAACTGGGATTAACAAAGCATTATGTCACAATACGAAAAAATCTGCAATAAGACAGGAACTAAATTTTAATAAAAAGATCTATGATGAACCACACAGGGAAGGGGATAAGGTTTACACATATACTTTACTGAGAACACAAGACGTGAACCAAGTAAGGAAATTAAAAACACAGTGGTCAGGTCCATTCACAATCACACAAACATTACCTAATAATAACTATAAACTTAATGACGGAAGAGTATTACACTTTCAAAATTTGAAATGAGCAATGGTAAATATAGAGCACGCAATGCTCAATAAAAATGAGGAATTTAAAATAATACATGTGGATAATGGCATATATGCTGAGATGGACGATCTGGACAGTGTTTACAAAGAAAAATTCCAAGAGGAATACAGACCCAAAAATGATGAACCCACAGTTGAAAGAAGAGTAATGCCCCAGAGGGCAGTAAAAAATTAAATGAGATATAACCCCAAAATATGGGATATTAGTTTAGTAACTGAATTTAGGGTAAATGAAGAGACGGAATGATCACCAATAAAAGCAAGGAGAGTGCGCAGAAGAAGGACTCCACAATCCGATTACCAATTAAAGGGCATGATGAAGGAGAATTCATCACCTAGCAACAAAAGAAGATGAATTCGAAGACGAGCTCCACAATCTGATTACCAATTAAAGGGTATGAGGATGGCATATTCAACACCAACTAATAAAAGTCGTAGAAAAGAAGGAAGTCTCCGCAATCCAATTACCATTAAAGCGTATGAGGATGGAGACAGCAACAAAAAGATCCCCCTCACCCAAATGCCAATTTAAGGGCAGGTGGATCGTCAATTAAAGGACGTGAGGATGGGGAAACATCGACAAGTTCAAACATCAAAACTAGATCTCTGCAATCCGATTGCCAATTAAAGGGCATGACAATGGAGAGTTCCATACCAAGTAACAAGAGATGACAAGTAAGAAGAAGAGCTCCACAATCTGATTACCAATTAAAGGGTATGATGATGGAGCACATGATGCCAACAAATAAAAGAAGAAGGATACGAAGGAAGTCTCCTCAATCTGATTACCAATTAAAGGGTATGAGGATGGAGATAACAGCAGAAAAATCACCCTCTACCAAATGTCAATTAAAGGGCAGGCGGGTAAATGAGGGCCATCATCAGGATACTGATCGTCAATTAAAGGACATGAGGTTGGAAACACAAAACTATGCACACCCCCCTCCAACATCTAGTAGTACTTGATGCCAACTAAAGGGCAAAGAGGAAACAGCATCTATTACCATGAAAGATTGGGAAACTCAGCCAATAAGTGATGACTCAGACATGGATTCTTCAGAATGTCCTTCAACAAGCTCATTCCCAAAAAGAATGGAAAGTTCAGGAATATTCTCATATAGACAAACATCAACAACAACAAAATTGACTCAATCAGAAGAAATAGAAAGCCAAATGACAAAAGCAGACAGAGAATGGATACAGCCATACTTCATTGCAAACAGAAAGTTGAGGTATAACTCATATGATAACCTGTCGCCAGAAACAAAACAGCTAATCAGAGAGAATACATTGACAAAAGAAAATGAGAGCATAGCAATTCCTATAGTGATGGATAAAAAGAATCAGCCCACATGTAATACAATAATTGCATATACAGCAGAGATGAAAGAAGAATTCAATTGGCCATATTTTAAGAGTATGGTACACATCACATTTGATGAACAATTCACTATGAAAGATGTCCAAAAACTCACTAAAAATAGGAAAAGATAATAAAAGAATGCAAACAGGTGAACCTAGACAAAAATCATAGGACATTAACATATTTCGTCAAACACAGTGAAATTGGTTCAAAAAGGTTGCAGAGAGATATCAAAGAAAGACTGAAAATAGCCAAGAGACACAAAACAAAAGTAATAATCATGGTGTCACAAAAACAAGAAGAAATACCAGAATTTATTAAGGAAATTGAGATAAAGCTGGAAAACCATTTCACGGTAGATAGTGAAAAATTGAGAATATCCAACCTCATTAAAATGGATTTGCCAGCCCAAAAAATCGTTATCGATATGTATTATCAAACTAGGACAATGAAAAATTGGTATTACCAATGATGAGGAAAGAGATACAGCAAATAGCTAGAAAGAAGAAATACGAAATAGCCATTGCACCCATTCCAACAAACATAAAGCAATGGATGTTACAAAATGTTGAAACATTGCCTCTATCACCAACAAAGAAAGTACAACAAAAATTCGAAAAACACTTCAACAGGTTACTGATACAGCAACATACACTGGGAAGGCCGAGCATGATAGAACTTGCCAACAAAACGGGTATTTGTCCAAGTGAAATTGATATACTGACAGATGAAACAAAGAAATATATGTGGGGTCAACATCAAACACCAAGCTCAGGTCTTTAAAACAACAACCTTGGTTAAAGACGAAAAACTTGATGAAGAGAGAAGAAGCAGAAATGCTGGAAACAATCAAAATAATAGAAGAAAGCAAAGTACACGAAACAATAACTAGAGAGATAAGAAAATATCTTAAAGATTATCCACAGTGTGCATACACTAAAATAATTAAACGATCAGAAACAATGAGAAGAGAAGGACAAAACTGCCCTATCGAAATTATTGAAATGGTGAGTAAAAGTCAAGAGGAAATGCAAATGGAAGACACACTATTGCAATCAACAGAAATTGCATTAACCCCGAATACTCAAAGAGTGATTGACAAAGTTAACATGGAAAAATGGGGAGAGCAAGAACCAAGTAAAATCTCGTGGGTGGACATGGATGATGAGAGATTGCTAGTCGAAAATTCCAGTACAAAGAGAATGCACAAATAACAATTACAAAATTGTAGATAAAGTAGTTAATTTCTTTGCATTGTATCCTGCATAATGAGAAATAATGTAATCACCATTTGCACAACTCTTTTTTCTTTTGTCATTTTCCAATGATAAGGTTTGATTTTTAAAACTTCTTTTATTTGGAATTGAACAGAATTGGGATCTTTAACAAATAAATTTTTCTGAGCTGTGTTATTAACATTAATTGTGAACATATTGACTTAAATAGTTATAATGCAAATCATTATATTCTAAGAAGTCACATCCCAGTATCAATTGGTATGGCAATTGCAAGTTCACAGTATCAATTACAATTAAATCTTGTTTGAAGATTTTACATTTAATCGAAATTTTCACGTTTTTAATGTAACCTTTAGTATTCAAGTAATCCCTACTGGCAGAAATTAATCTGTAATTTTTTTTCCAAAACTACGAGTTATACTGATAGAATTTGCGCAGGTATCAACTATGACAGAATGTGCAGCTCCTGTATCAATTATTGCTTCAATAATTACACAGTTCACAGTAACTGGAACAGATTTTTTTTATCTGTCAAATTAGTTGAAATGAGTATCTCTCCTGCTTGGTCTGGAGTAGGTACTTGTACTCATTTAAAGAATTGGTATCAGTAGTAATATTTTTGGCATTGTCATCTCATTTCCACAATGCGTTATCAACTCACCAACAGCTTGCAGTAACACTGCGATTTCAGAAAATGCTGCTTTATTTTTCTCGCAATTTTTATAATTGGGATTAGAGAAATCCCACAGAAACGTTTTCTCTTTAACTTTTTCAAGCATTTGGGTGGTGATCCTTTCCTGTTGCATGCCTAGTTTCGAATGAATATTTTTGTTTCAATGCTTACACTAGTGCAATGACTAATTATGAAAGAAATTAAAGACGAAATATCAAAAGTGGTTTGATCACGTCTTTCATCTCAATTGTGGAAAAATGATAGTCTTTCAAGTGTTTACAGCAGTATTAGTGCAATTGATAAGCTCGATTACACATTCTTTTGATTTCATTAGTTTTATTAATGGATCGTCTTTCACAGCAGTTTACAGCTAAATTTGTGCTAATTGAGCACTCAATTGTGAAATATTATAATTCATTGATAAGCTGTAAACCCACCTTTACGTATTACATCACGTGACTAATTTGCGCATGCTCACTCAATCATGACTAATACACTGATAGCACCAATTGCAGAGTATTCGCGTGACCCTTGTGTAGAACAGTCATGGCAGTTTATGTTTACAGAATTACAACATAATGCTTGTGAGTAGGTCTATATTCTATGTGAATATTGACATTTAGAACAATACTTGGCGTTGTTGCATTATGGTACACTGAATAAAATTTCAGTGATTATATTTATATATATATATATATATATATATATATATATATATTGCCTAAACCTATTTGTATGCTTTTAATATTGAATATTATTTAATTTTTTTGAAATATATATTGTACAATTTAAAATATTAATAAAATTAGCTTAGTATAGATACTGTTATTCTGCTATGTGGAGGCGTAGCCAGCTCATGAAACTTAGGGGCAAAGAAAACTATTATAACAATTTTACTGCAATTTTCTAATAAGCTACTTACAATTATCTTTGAGGAGAAGGTGATCTGCTTTCAATCTTGGGAAGTGGGGCATAGCCCCCTGTAGCTACTCTGCTGCTACATATACTTATATATATATATATAAACAAACTTGCAGAATAGCGACATGCGGACAAAATAAACTCCAATATAGGGTAAAAAACGATGAGAAATACAATATAATACATAAAAAGTTCGAATATTAATCGATATAGATTGATATCTTGTCATAATTAACTAAATTCGTAGCTCGCAGTGTATATTTAAGCATTATAGCTTATAAAACTACGAAGTCATATAAAAGTAATTATTTTTAACCAAAAAATCACAAAATATAGCAGTATATTTAAGTAAATCTATAAACTTTTGGTTGAAATCCAGTCTTTATTTGAAGTGAAATTTCTACACTAATTGGAATAACGATCATTATATACATCATTAGTATTAACCAAGTAAACTTTTTTGCCTTTTCTACTGTTTCTATTCTATTGATGATATATTTCGAACTTTAAAAGTTTTTATTCCTTAGGTATTCTTTAGTCACATATAAAGTGCCAAAACATTAGTTGTTCTGCAAATTCAATAATGTTGATAAACAAAGAACGCACCTCAACACACAATACAACACATGTTTACGAGATTAAATAAAGTCTTCCCATCTATTATTTATTAAATATTAATAATTTTAAATACAACACTTTCTCCTCATCATTGAATTCAATGTAGAATCAACACTTAATAGACATTGACCATAGTTTAGCTTTTACTGTTAATTTTCATAGTCACAAACACTTCTCTGTAATGAGTAAGATTCCATAATATCTCCAGTGTACGTTTATTATTTTTTAAATTTAACAACTCAATTTATACAATTAATTAATTAGAATCAATTTAGATCTACAGCAAAAGATGACAGGGTCAGAACCTGAAGCAGAGCCATGTAATCAAGAAGGAATAGGATTTGGTATCCAACAGTGATTGCCAATGCTATGTGAAGGTCTCATGAACAACAGTGATTAATGTAGTATTGTGTGGTGCTCCCATTTGGTGCTTACCATTGACGAATTTCTACAATGATTGCTCTTGTTGTTGGAAATAATAAATGACTCTTCAGAACCAGACCACTTTCACCTCTTAATAACCTTACATATAAATAACCCTAGAAATATATAAATACCCTTGATACATGCAAGCAAGTGTCAAGGCCCTGTGAAAGAAGTCCATAAAGAGTCCATAATAAAACAGCATAATAACATTTATAAGTTTTAAAATGCTTGTAGACATCGTGTATGTATAATAAGGCTTGTTATGTTTAATACCAATACAAAAATTGTATTGTTTCCTATCTCCTTCAACTTTGTCAATATCCCTTTGATATTTTGTTAATGCTGTCCAGAAGTCTGCGTTCTTGTGCAGTGAACCCTTTCATTGCTCGATTTTAAATTTAAATTCATTTAAATCTTTTGTGACACTATGGATGACTTGTCACCTGAAAATTTTTAATGCCAAGCCAGACCACTAATGTCTGTCCTTACTTTGAAGTCACTTCCAATGAAAAAATACCTGAAGTTTTTTATGATTTCCACCAGTACCTAATGTAGCATCATCCAAAATAATCAGAAAAAAGCTGCAAATATCGCAGAAGAGACTAAGATAAAAAAGGAGTTGATTAAAAAATATTACAATCAATTAGTTGCTATGATTTCAGATTAATTTTTAAAATGCAACCAAGAATAAAATATGTGTCAATAAAAAGATAATTGTATCTGTCGATAAAAATACTTTTGACAAAACAACGCTTACTGTAACATCCTGCACCTGGCCCTTTTAACACAGTGTATCATCATTAGTAACTATCACTCAATAAATGGCAGGTGAGGATTTACTGATTTAATAGACTGCTAGACTTTTCCACTTTGTATAACTAGTTATGTTAACTGAGTACTAATCATAATTGTTTAGGTGACAAAGCCGTGCATTGTTCTCTCATTGATCACCTGTGGGCTACTGCCTGAAGCCAATCTCCACACAACAGTTCCTCTCCTTCATTAGTGATTGACCAAGTTCGCTGCACCATCTCAGCTCAATGAGAACTAATTATGTGTACTTTACATTAGCTCAGTGCATGTACTCAAGTCAAGATACAACTGACTTAAACTCAATTTTGTAAAGTGTTTGTTGGATTGAATAAGTAAAGCAACCAGGCCTTGACACTAACTGCATTTAATAACAGTACATGTAAAGTCATTTATTCAGTCGATTATTGTCAAGTCTCCTACTATTAGTAAT
>CABFPE010000056.1:2037223-2048901 GCA_900660155.1 Hofstenia miamia | reverse complement strand
TATATATATATATATATATATATATTCTTGTTTATTGCACATAAAATTTGATGTGAAAGTTATGTAAATAAGGCCATTGATCATTTATTTATCTTTTAACTAAACAATATTAATAGTAATAGGTTCATTCTGCTCCAAAAAGAGAGGGGGCTAGGTTTCGCTTTTGGGGGGGGCCTTGCCCCCCTGCCCCTCATAGCTACGCCAGTGATTCAGCCATAGATATAATTAATCTTTCCGAAGATATTGCCATTTAAATGCCATTTACGACTTTAAAAATTTCTTTAAATACTTTATCTATAATTGCCATTATAATGGCATTGCAATGGCATTGCAATGGCTAAAAATGCATTTTCAATTTTAATGCCATTATTAGCCATTTTGGTTACCAAGGGTTGCAGCTTTAAATTTAACTGGCTGAAATTGTTCAGTATTGTTGGAAAATCATTTTTACTGCTGTTATGTTTTTAAGTCATAACTCATAACATAGCCACTATTCAAATACCCACAATTATACTCTTAGATATGATATGAATGCTACAAATTAAAATTTAAGTGATGGTCTTAAGGAATGTTCAAGTTCCCCTTGGTTAATAGGGCTTTTTCTTAATTCATGCTTAGCTAGCTATCATTCGAATATTTGGTTTGCATGTATTAAAAATATTGGAAAAGGCTGTATAGTAACCGTAGGGATTAACCTATATTTATTTTAGATCAAAACTTATCACAATAATCCATTGATAATAGACCATGTTATAATTAATTGTAAGTTAGGAAGCTGCAATTAAATCGTTTTATCTATTTTTAATTATATGTAAGCAGCCAGTGTCCTTCATTAATTACTTGCTTTTGCAACAAATACAAAGGTTTCTACAACTGTTTTGTTCAATGGAGCTTAAGGTGATTGTGTCATTACTATTATGAGCACTGCACTAAATTAGGAAACACATAATCTATGTTCTTGAGTTGAGGAAATGTAGAATTGGAATCAAAATTGCTGGATGGGTGAATTGTTGGTAAATGGATCAGTGTCCGGCAGATGCCCACTTGGTGACTGCACTGAAGATTACCTAAATAGTAATTGTTATATTAAGGCTAACTAAGGTTAACTCTTAAATAAATAACTGAAGCAATTAGCAGTCGGATAACTGTAGAACTCTTCCTGATAATAACCCAGCTAACAAATAAATTAGATTTGTTAGGGCCTAAAATCGCCTGGAGGGTGATTCTAAATTACACACATTCTTCCAAGTCAAAATAACATCACTTTTCAATTAAATACACTAACTTGTGAACTAGACACCCAATGATTGTTTTTATAAGATGGCGTTCATGTCTGTAATAGCTTTGTATCAGAAAATTTCTGGCTAATTTATAATAAAAGGGATAAAATGCCATTACTCTATTCATAACAATGAACGTGTACGGAAGTGCCAAAACATTAAAATTTTCTTGTAGTTATTATAGAAGTGCTCATAAACATACCATCAATTAAAACTGTCATTTTTTGGATATTCTTGAATCACAATGACTTTGAGACCAAAAAGACATAAGTTGATATATTCATTGCAAGAGTCCTTCACAAATATTATATTTGATTGCTTTTTTGAACAAAATTATTATGTAACTATTATAATAATGCCGTTCTTGTAAGGGTTGTTTATCTCTACATTTATGCTGTCCATCTATGTTATTGCATTCTTAATGCATTTTACGGAAATAGAATGTTGAACTAGACAGATTATAATTACAAATTAATCATGTGAATTTAGTGAAACTCAATTGGTAATTTTGAAATAAGTTGGTTCCATTGTGAAAATAAATAGTAATTGGGGCATTGCAACTTTTAATTTTTGAAGCTAATTTTGCTAACTGTAAAATATTTGCATGTATATTTTTGGATTTAGATGACCGTTTAGTATAGCATTGCAAAAAGTTGAAATATCCTTAAGTTATTCTGAGGGATATTACAACAAGAGTTGGCCAATGACAGTGAAAAATTTCAAAAGTTCATAAAATTGGAGGAAACTTGAAAATGTATGCTAAAATTGGTAATTTCTCCCAGCATAACATAAAAATGGGTAAGAATCAAAAACTGATTTTTGCATAGCAGCATAGAATGAAGAGGATTCCAAAAAAATCTGAAATAACTATTCTACAAGTTTTATGAGCGTCAATGAATCAATAATTATTCGAACGGATTTGTAAATAAAATCCAAAAATTTAGCACTAATTTGCAATTTCCATTTTGCTAATCAGAAATAAGTTCACTATTTAACAAAAAACATTACAAAGATATTGAAAAAAATAAAATATTGTACTAATGCAGCACAATTTATGCAAACCATATTATTTTCACTTTATCACTCAACAAATGTTCCTAAATTTGCTCTGCAATGAACAGTTTTGAATTTTTTTAAAGTCAATCTATTTTTTAACAGTCGAAATTTTGAAACATGCACATGATGGAATTGAAACTCATTGCAGAAATTATAACACTTAGCATTTAAATGTTTCTGAAACCATTCAGAAATACGTTGTTCAGTTCTGTAAGTATCTCCAAATCGATAGTTTATAAGCTCATCTGAAGTGGAATTAATATTTTGCCTTTGAGGCGTGAATATGTAAGCATCATGGCTTCCACGAAATTTTAAGCATCTGTCATCCTTTGAATCATTATCCCTTCTAGAAAGCATGTGAAGTGCTAATCCTCTTCTAAACGATATAGTCAAGATTTTTCTAAAATTTAAATTTTTGTCAGGATAGACATCTCCATTTTGAAGTAATATGGGTTGGTTGTAGTAATTGCTAAATATAAAATTCATTACAGATGTACCATTAAGATTCTTTAATGTTACAATTTCAGTTTCACAATTGACACTCTTAAGATCTTCTTCACAACTATCTACAAATTCCTCTACCACATGTAAAGGCTGCATTGCATCAGCAGTAAGAAATATTATTTTTTTGATTGAAGCATGTTTTGCCGTATTTATATAGCATGTGCGAAGATCATTTACTCTTTCTTTTATTTTTCTATTCCATCTTGATGTAGCATTTTCGTTTTTCCTGTAGTTTTGTGAGAAGTCATAGAAAATGATCACTGAAATGAACATATTTTCTTTTTAACTATGAATGATGTTGCAGATTGGTTAGGTACTGTGTTGTAAGCTGTAGATGAATAAATGAATTGCCACTGTGTGAAATAAATTACTATACACATTACCACCATGAACAACTTT
This sequence comes from Hofstenia miamia, assembly GCA_900660155.1. Classification (NCBI taxonomy): domain Eukaryota; kingdom Metazoa; phylum Xenacoelomorpha; order Acoela; family Hofsteniidae; genus Hofstenia; species Hofstenia miamia. The sequence continues at coordinate 2,045,662 of CABFPE010000056.1, read as the reverse complement.
CCATTTCTTCCTAGGCCTAAATATTATGTCATTGCGTTTAGAAACACTCACATAATTTTTATTAATTCTGTACTTAAAGAGTTACACTCTAGATGGCGTTTTTAAACAATAATATGCACTAAGCCAATGCTAAACCAAAACACTCCAACTAATATATTTTAAACACTTATTAGGGAAAAATATAATAACAATTCTATTGCAATATATTTGAAGAGATTTTGGAAATTTTACGTGAATAAATTTTTATTGCTTAATAATTTTTATCTTGCTAAAAATGGTTGAGTTTTCAAACTCAAACACATGTGCATTTGCTCATTAATCTGTTAACCCAAGTACCAATTATTCCTGCTTATAAGGCCTGGCGCACACATCAGGGCAATGTTGCGGGCAAATTAAATTAATTGCTCTGGCGGATCGGCACTAAGATGTGTGAAGGGTCTTGGTAATTGTCGTCAACGTCGATAATTAGGTTGCAGATAACTGATTTCTTGGGACTTTTGATGGGTAACTGCAACCGTTTCTTGATGTGTGCGCAGTCTTGGGTTATGAATAATGTTATAAAATCATATCGAAACGTTTAATATCTATTGCAAATATCAATGTAATGCAATATAGTAGCAGCTCAATAAGTGCATGTTTTATTAGTATAAATTATTTCTAACTTAATGCCATGGTTAGAATAGCTTATTGGTTAAAAGTGATCTGTCACTTTTGAAAGCATTACACGTCTAGCCACCTGAGATAATTAGCCATGTTACAATCACGAATAGATCTTGCGTATGCGATATCATTTGTGATTGGGGTGCAACAACACTTTACTTGTGATTATACCCTCTAAAAATTACTAAAAGTGATTTGCGTAGCAATTTAAAAGGCCTCAATAAGCCTTTGTGACAAACTGAAATTCATCAAATTATATTATGATATGTATTATATTTATATCGACTGTTTCTTATTTTAAAAATATTTTACATAGCATTATTATATAATTTTAATACATATACTACATAATTTTACTGAAAATATTTGCACGCGGAAAACTGCGCTGTTTTTTACTCATATTGTGCCATTCATTGCAATGAACACAAAACAGACGGCTGTTGTTACTTTTCTCTCTGCATAATGCGCACTTACAATGGCGATCACGATCAACATAGACAAAAATTACAAACTCACAGAATAAAAATATTTTAAAAACGCAATGAATCCGTGATTCTAACCCAAATATTAGCTGAATGACAGGTAGGCCCGGTTTGGGGGACGAGCCCCACCCCCTGGAAGGTCAGGCAACTCCTCCTGGACAACAAAAGCAAAATTAGTATGTAAAATAAAATTTGTGATTTCAATTGTGATTTCAACAATTCTGAGAAATGCATTTCTAAGGTCTATTTTGTGTATATTTTCAAAAAAATTGGTCACTTATGTAATCACTACTAGGTGCAACACAAAATTGGGATAGTGTACTGTCATGGTAAAGTTTCAGAAATTCTAGTTGTTATTTATTTGCAAAAACATTGCACATGCGGCACAAATCGCCTAGTGTAACCACTCTAATGTGATTGGTAAACTGTTTTCATCACAACACAATTATAATTGCAATGCAGTCTAATGTAGGACGCAAATGATACAACTTTTGTTGCGAAGCCAATTAAGATAAGAAACCACATTGGAGGAATTCAAATTATTTTAAAATTTTCTTATCACAAGGCACTCTATAACTGGTTTAGCAACAAAAGTTGTAGCGTTTGCACGGGGTCTTACACTCATTGGTTATGCAATTTTCTAATTGCTTTTGTGACAAATTACATAGTCTAGCCGTGGCCTAAGTACTTATATTCTTAAAAACAACATCAATAAGCAATAATTCGATTTTGGAAATATTTGAAGGTTTTTCTATTATTTCGATTGGTCCATAAGATGTGTATAAGAGACAGTGGTGAATTATAATTATCATCGATTTTGTGATTACTCATTGCTTTGAGATTGATGCCATTAGTTTTTTAATTGAAAATGGACAAAACAAAGAAATCTTTGGAATATCAAATTAAAAGGCTATCGAAATCGCCTATTACGCCAAAAGGCTTGGCAAGAAATATTCTATGTGGCAGATATAGAAAAAAAATTTTTATCGAGTAAATTTAATTTATTTTAAATTATTTTAAATAGAAAAAATTTAACTAAATTCATTGAATGAACCTTTAAAATTTGATGTTAAACATGCAATTATATTATAAAATTATTTAAATTATACCAAAGTGCTTTGTAATTGTTTAAATATTTTTTATACATTCTCCAATTTAATATTTATAGTGTAGAATCTCGCCAACCTTCATACTAGTAAGTCTGAGCTAATTTAGGAGCTGCTGTGACATTTGTTTCCTCCTTATGTAGTACGGTAGGTGACAGACTCCAGTATCTGTCTCTCTTCTTTCTGTTCTATCGCTTTAGCCGTTATACGATTAACTTATTATCTCATCAACTAATATTGATACGAAACTAACGACTGTTGTTTTAGATCCAAGACACGAGACAGAGTGTACAAAGTACAGGGTACGCTACCCGACCTGCAACAAAGCACAAAAGAGGAATTGAAGAACTACGCTATAACGAGTATTTCCATACAAAGCCAACACATCGATAGAGACACCAACCACAATTCGGATGACTCAGTGTAGTGGAAGTGTGTGTGGAATGGCAATAGTGATAGTGTTCGATACCTTATTAATTTAGTGTATTGATTGTTCTTGTTATCAATGAGTTTGTTTAATAAATAGATCTCGCAACCGGGATGCAATAGCTTGTTATAAGTTCTTACATATAATATCCTTACATATAAATAGATACATGCTGACCTGAAATACATGTGAACAATCAATACGGCCATGGCAAGAGGGATGAATTGATAGTCCGTCAGTCTACTAGAAATCATACGTAATAAACAACATCTAAGATAATGCAAAGAGATCTTGTGATTCCATAATTTCCTTGATGTAAACAGATGTAATAACATAATGTAATAATGGTGGTAATATGAGCAACGAACGATAGGAAAGCTAATACGAGTAAAAGCCCCTATTCCTACACCTAACCTAAGAGCTTCTCGGGTAAGCACCGGCTATACACTTCACCCGTTAACTGGATCCGTGAACCACCGTCTTGAATACCCGAGAGCTCGAACGTTTAGCTTTCCATTGTATTAAGTAAAATAACCTGATACAAAAACGCAAAGTAAATCCAGTAAATTAGATTCATCAACAAAATGTTTGATTACACACTTTTTATAGTAAAAGAATTAACAACAATCAAATATTTAACCAGTACCTGTTAATTCTGCTAATTCCACTTGTTTACAATTCCGAACGTTTAAATTTCTGTTTGTCTGCTGATTACGCAATTCTGACTTAATTAGCAGTAGCGATCTAGTCTAGTGCCGTTTCGCCAAATTAATTAATATCAAAAAATTACTGCACTATAAATTTACAAAAATAACTAATTAATCTTATGCATATGTTTTTACAATTAATATTTTATTTTAATATTCAGTCTTGGTTTCTTCTTTCTTTTTCTCAATTTGACCACATATGCTAAGATTACGATTATGTTACACTTGTCGCACAGTAAGACAGACCCAGGTCGCGAACTCAAGTCGAAAAAGAAAGAGGATCCAATTCTCCATCTTGAGGTGTTTTTAGATTTTAAATATCTACTTTAGTTCGTGTGTTATAAGCGCTTAAAAATTATTTAGGGAAACCATCACAAATTTCGAAAAATTTTCAGTAGAATTTAGATTATTCTGCATAACTAGAATAATTATTGAAGACTTGGAATTTTGAAGGACAGACTTCAAAAATTTTCAAAAATGTTTATTAGAAAAATAAAAGAAGGAAACATAGAAAACTACAAGGGTACTCCTGAAAAACCAATGTTTTTTCAAGAAATTCATTTCATTTTTAAAATTATAGTTACCACAAAAGTTCGAGTGGTTGCTAATTTAGGCTAAGTAAATATGTCATGCTAAACATCGCCTAGCAAATCTTGGAAATTTTCTGCAAAATGTCAAATAACAGATATTTCAATATTTCAGTTAGGTTGTCACATCTAATCCCCATAAGAATTAAATGGAGATGGGGTGGGGATAAGGATAGATATAGTGTCCCTACGGCTGCTATCTCCTTTGGAAAATGTACAAAAGTATATTTCTCTATCTGAAGTACATTTAGGCTTACGATAACGAATGTTTAAAATTAATTAAACAAAATAAAAATAGTTGGCTAAAAATGAATATTTAAAACTTTTGTACCTCAGGAATATTATGGATTCCTAGTCCAATCGCTAGAGAGCGTGCATTTTCGAATGTCGCTGATTCACTTTGACCAATCGCACCAAACGCAACACCAACAGAGAGTGCGTCTGGAATATTGTGGACGGTTATTCCAATTACTAAAATTACCATTTTCACTCGATTAATGTCTTGAAGTGGATCAGAATTAATCGCATGTTCTGGCACGTTCTAAAACATCTGCTGTCCTAATTAATTACTACATGCAGTACGAAAATAATGAACTATATTTATACATTTATATTTCATTTACAGTCGACATGATTGCAGTTCAGAATTTTATATTATTTCTTCATAATATATAAATCAGTGTTTCGCTCTCTCTGTGTCACAAGTCAACATCTTGATAGTGTCAATCAATTCCATTTTACTTGAGGTGTAGTTGGTCCAACTTATTTACTAAAATAATTTAAGATTAAGAAGATATTTTCCACTCGAAATTGAAAAGCAGCTTCATAATATAAACTGCCACATATCATCTTGTGAAAAAACATAATTTAGAGTCCATTGTATCCTCCTTGAGCATGTTTTGCAGAACGTCTCTTATGTGTATTCATTATGGTCTTTCAGAGAAAACACAGCTATAAAAAAATTACTAGCACCACCCTATTCATGCAGAGATGAAATCGGATCCAACCTTTATAAAATAAGATCCAGATTCGAAACTTCAAGATCCGGATCCAATCCGTAATTTTAAAAAAAATTTCGTTTTCAATCCGAAACGGAACCGAATTAAATAAGTATTCTAACAATAAATATACATGGACTTAAAAAATATTTATGATATTTTTAAATGCGAATAGAAAATTTTAGGTGCTTCAACACTATCTTGAGATAAAAAATAGACATATACTTACGAAATAATGAACGCTAATCAACTTATTTGTAAGCTTTGTAATAATCTAATTCCTAAAATTGTCATCAACTATAATCATAATATATTTATAGAGTTTAAATAGTTGAGGTTCTTATAGTATTACCTACCGTATTAATTTTTTATGTCCAGATTCAAAAATAACCACTTTGCAATGTCACTATGAATTGAAGTTGTTTTATACAAGATAAATTTACTTCAAAATTGCAATTAAGGTGATGAAAACAAGAATAGCACAAATAATGGCAAATTAAAGAACAACCCCAAAATCTATATTGCAAGACATTAAAAAAGATTATTGTAGAATGTATTAAAATACGTGGTAGAAAAATTAATTTATTAAAACAAAATTTGAGATTTAAATATAAATTTTGAATTTTACTGAAATTGAATACTAAATTGGATTAAAAATTTTAAATTATATAACAGCAACGTTAAATAAATTAATACCCTATGAATAGAATACCGACGGTATGGTAGTGCATGCAAAAGCTAAGGTATTCCACTTGCTTCTCTGAGTTCTGTGCTTATTATTTGACATACATATTAGAAAGAATCCTTTTCAGAATTCTGCTCTTCCATTTGCAAGTGTGTAAAATCAAATTTTTTTGTTTGCTTTACTATTTTATCATTATGTGATGGCTAACATGAATCGCATTTTCAGATTTGAAGTATTCATCACCAATTTTATAAATTGTTGGAAAGAATAACGCGGAACCTGTTGTATGAACAATAAAATTCAATTACAAAATTTCACTTAGATTGAGATTATTAGCACACTTAAATTGGGATTCAATGTAAAAATTAGAGTAATTTATAAAATGTACAAATACACAAGTTTTAAAAATTTTTTATCCGAGACAGATCCGAAGTATCTCAAAATGAAGATCCAATCCGATCCGATCCGTATCCGATCTAAGATCCGATCCGATCCGATTCCATCTCTGTATTCATGACATATTAATCAAATTGAATGATTCTAAGGGTTTACTTTATACGGAGATCAACCTTGAAACTACCATGGATAAAAGCAAGAAAGTTGTTCTTGGACTGATGTTGTTTAGAAACGACTCATTCATATCAATCAATCAAAATAAGATTTTCTGCTGATGAAATTCCGAAAGATATCACTGTCATTAGTCGATATTGATCGCTTGCATTTGCTCACTTTTATAAGTAAGTGTTAAAAAAATTTGGATTTGTTCACACAATATCCCAAAGTGAGAAATGAGTTGAATAGTTTGAGTTAATATAGAAGACTTTGAAAGTGTATTGCTGAGGGCCTAGAATCAACCATGAAGAAAATCTCCCAAGACGAATGATATCTTCACAGTTATTCCCATTTGTTATATTAGAATCAAAGACAGCATTGTCAAGCTTGAGAAACTTGTTGTTTGTAACTATATTATTTCAAAGAAAATATTTGATGACTTTAATATATTGTTTGCTTGGAATGTTATGAGTTCATTACTTTTGTAAGAACCGTAGTATTTAGAATATACATGCACAATTTTAGAAGTGCTACTGCAATCACAAAATCTACAAAGTTTTCCTAAACGGATAACAGTTATAAATCCTTACATGTATGGGCAATTCCTAAGTAATGTCGAATCATTCTTGGAAGCCTTCAAATTGATACAAAAATATTTTCTTTCTCCCATTTACAAACCTTTTGCCGTTGCCATGCTTAAAACAAGTTATAAATTACACATATCCGATAAAAAATAGGCTTACATATTTGTGAAATGGTCTATCCACAAAAAATAATACCCAACAATCTCAAGTCGAAATATTTCTATCCTAAGAAATTAGAAATTTTTATTTTGCACGAGGGGTTCAATTTGAATCTGCACTTCGGGGTTGGCAAGCGCGTCTAAGTGGAATGTAACAACTTAATAGCATATGTTGTGATGCAAATATTTCTATATTTTTCAGTTTTATGTCTTTGCAGATGACAGATTTTGAAATGGATGATGCTGTAAGTGGAAACTTCACGAAGGAAATAATCAAGTGAGAGAACATTTTTCAGCGGTTTTCGTTTCCCACATTATTTTCACTCCATATTAATTAATTATTCGATATTAATAAGATTTTCTCAAAACAAGTGAATTTTATGCAAATGATCGTAATAATGATATTCAGCCAATAATTTGTATCAAAAAATTAATAAAAAAATATTTTCCATTGGAAACGTTTTATTGTTTTTTGTAAATACAAAAAACCTACCCTGCATTCTTGGCTAAGCATAGAGACAACTTTGAATTCTTTTAAAAGAATATCAATGATAATCAGAAAGATTCCTCCCGCTACAAACCCTGAAGCAAGAGGAACAAAAGCAAATCTTCCATACGCATTTGTTTCTTCAGCTACGTCTAATGCAGGTTCAAGAACACACCAAAATGACGCTGCTGTCATAACCCCAGCCGAGAAGCCCAAACACACATCAAACAACAGCCTATTAGGTTTTCGAATAAAGAAAACCACTAAGGCCCCAACTGCTGCCATAGCCCATGTGAAAATTGTTCCCAGCAATGCTGAGAGTAGAACTGGATGATTCGCATCTATCATTGGAGGAGATTTGTTATCAATGCGAAGTGAAAAGATTTTGACTAAATAATGAAAATTTAGAAGATCTTTAGCAATAAGCAAATCTGACATATAATGATTAAATATTCATGTAAAGTTCTGTACTGGCACCAGAGCATTTTCTTCATTAAGACAGAATGAATTCATAACAAAATGAAAAAGTTTCACTTTTTTCGACTTCTTTAATCTTGAATTAAAGAATTGTTATAGACTTCCTTTAGATTGCGAAAGTCCATGCTGTTTTTTGATTAGAACAGGAAATTAATTCCGATTATTAAAACCATTAATCAACTTTATTACGTCTTTCCCCTTTATCATTAGAATACATGTACCATTTATATTCTACTCATATTGTATACCAAGAAACCGGTATCGGCCGCCAATATATATATAATTTTGGTGATTCTTAGTTTTTTGTAAAAGTGTTTTCCTCAAATATTTTTTATGTTGATGTTTGCATCCGACAATTTAAGGTGAGCAATGCATTAATTTGTACATTTAGAGGTTGCATTTTACAATGATGTTTTCTCTTGGAGTTTTTTTGTTTAAATTTCCACTTTAGTTTAAGTTTTCTTGAAACAAAATTGGATGGTGCCCCCCTGTTTTAAACATCTTAAAGCCGCGCCTTATATATATATAT